>JALIZH010023726.1:0-25053 GCA_030522465.1 Rhipicephalus appendiculatus | reverse complement strand
GCGTTTTCAAGATTCATTCTCAAATTCTCGGAGACAAGGCTTAGCAGGCATGGCTAAATAAACTCAGCTAATCTCGATAATAAAGACAGAACATACCTGATGCTTTGTCCCCAGCGTGATATGACGCGAAGCGATAGCTGATTTCACCATTTATTTATTGCTGTGAAGACGGTGGGCGAGTAGCAAGCGCGAGTTAGGATCGAAGCGGGCGGTCGCGTCTACATGGATGCTGCCATGTTGGCTTCTAACCCCAGCTGATGGTGCTTACGGCCGCTTCGCTGGCCCAGTGCGTTGGATGGGGCCAACTGGCTCGGGGAAGGCCAGTTACGGTCACGTGATCAAACATGGCAGCGCCCGTGCGCCGCTGCGGAAAATCGTCTATAGAAAGAGTAACGAAGCCGGGACAAGCCATCCATGACCGAGGCGCAGGCAACCTTGGGCGCAGGCGCACACAACGCGGTGCAAATACAGGGAAGGTGTATACAGCCACATCATCTCATCATAACGGCTTATTATGTTCAAAAAATAGTTGAAAAGCTCCAAATAAAGGTGGTTAAGCATGGTTACAGCAGCTCCTGCGAAAGCAGAACGACGGCAGCTTTGACAAATTGCGAGAAGGGCTAGTGGCATCGTTATCAATTCTCAGCGTTGCTGGAGGAAAGGTACATCTGTGTTTACAGACTTTCAGATAGAAAAATGCTGATTATAAAATATATACCTGCTTTTGGCTTTAAGTACTGCAGCTACAGACACTGCGAAGGGTGAGCTTTCTGTCGCGTCGTAAAAACTGGGTCGAGAAAAGTCGGTTGTCAGTCCCTTTGAAAGAGATAATAGGGGAATACCGTAAAATATCGTTAATTCGACGCTAGTTAATTCGGAAAATCGCACGTGTTCTCTGTTGCCGGCCAGCATATACATCGTTCAATGGCATCAAACGCTCGTTAATTCGGCCATATTTGGCCGCGACCCGGTTAATAGGGACGATCCTCGGAGCGCGCCAAGCTCAAAGCGCCGCAAATATGCGACGCAAAGCAGTGAAAACATCGTTCACGTACAGCCGAAACGCCCGTGGGCTTTCAGAAAGGCGTGGTCGCCCTCCACACTCACGTTGTTGGTACCATAGGTCAGCAAAACTTGTGGAGTTCATTCAGACTCACTCATGAAATATATTTTGCGCTTAGGACTCACTTGGACTCAGACTAAGCAAAATTTTCCTGAGACAGACTCACTCGGACTCACACTCACGAAAATTTTCTTCAACCGGACTCACTCAGACTCAAACTCACCAAAACATTACTCACCCGGACTCGCTCGGACTCAAGGCTCGATCTGAGTCTGAGTGAGTCCGAGTGGAGTCGACTCATGAGTCTGTTAACCTAGAATTAGCTTTCTCGACCATGGTGTCAATGATCTTTAACACCAATACCTCACGTAATCGGTGTTTATTTTTGGCGCGTTTTGATATAGTACTAGTTATGAGTGCTCGCAAACAAGTAAGGTCATTTTTCTTGAAAGAGGTGACAACGTACAATATATTTATCAAGAACTTCCTTGAAAGAGCTGGCAGGAGGTGGGGGGTCAAAGCATCCCTCTATGTTATTCGCGCCTCTGATGAATAAATATTGATATGGTGTATGAACGACACTGCTTTTGAATACGTGTGAGTAGGCGTGAGTATAAACGTGAATCCTGGTAAGGCGTATAGTAATGATGAAGATGAGTAGATAGGGCCATAGATCGGCAAAAAAAAAAGGGGGAATTCACTTAGACCCAAGAAATATATCTTGCACTTCGGACTCACTCGGACTCAGATTCACCAAAATTTTCCCGAGCGGAGCTCACTCGGACTCACACTCACGAAAATTTTCTTCAACCGGACTCACTCGGACTCAAACTCACCAAAGTACTACTGACCCGGACTCACTCAGACTCAGACTCACGGCTCGCTCTGAGTCTGAGTGAGTCCGAGTGAGTCGACTCATGAATGAGTTCGCCGACCTATGGTTGGTACGTAATGAGGCATGGGTTAAGAGCACGTTTCGGCTTACGGCACAGGGAATTGAGCCGCTTTCACATTGGGAACAAAGTTGCGAATGACGACAATTCGACATTTTCTCTGCTGCTATGCAAAATAGTTACTGGATTTACGTATTCCTGAAGACAATGAAAGTGAATCGACGAAACAGACATTTGTTAAGTGTTTTCTTGATACGACGCAGTTGAAGAAAGTGAAGACTGCTTGGCAAGGCCCTGAAATCCGTACCGCTGGGGGGTCATCTAATAACGCCAGCCGGTGTTTGCACAGCAAGAGTCACCATCAATAACCGGACCTATCCAGCCAGCTTTCTAATTCTACAGCACTGCTCCAGGGACGTAATACTTGGGATGGACTTCCTAAGTAAACACGGCGCCGTCATCGGCCTAAGGTCTGAGTCGATAACACTAACCTCAGAAAAAGCGCTGCCTACCCAGACGACGCCAGGGAGCCATGCATTGAACGTGATAGAAGAGCACGTCACCGTTCCGCCTCTCTCCAGCGTCATTTCCGTCGGCACCGAAAAACCGCAGACTTCGAAGGCGTCATCGAGGGTGATCAGCACCTGCTTGTAAACCGTCAGATTTGCGTCGCACGAGGCATCGCCGAGTTGCGTGAAGGGAAAGCAACAGTGATGCTTACGAACTTCAGCAACGAATACAATCACGTGAGCAAAGGCACGACGGTCGCCTACATCGAAGACATTGTGGAAACCAGCGACGCCCTCGCCCTCGCCGAGTTTACCGAACACGCCACGACGAACCAAGCTCATCAACTAACTTTCGACATCAATCCGAGCCTTCCGACGCATAAACAAGAACAGCTCAAAACCCAGCTCCTGCAGTACAAGGATTGCTTTTCGTCGTCGTCCAGAGTTCGACAGACCCCAGTCGCACAACACCGCATCATAACAGAGGAAAGTTCCAGGCCACTACGTCAGAGCCCGTACAGAGTTTCAACGCGGGAACGCGAGGCAATAAAGAAACAAGTCGACGAAATGCTACGCGACGACATCATCCAGCCTTCAAAGAGTCCGTGGGCGTCACCCGTGGTGTTAGTGAAGAAAAAGGACGGAACCCTACGCTTCTGCGTCGATTATTGCCTCCTGAACAAAATAACGAAGAAGGACGTGTACCCTCTCCCACGGATAGACGACACCCTCGATCGACTCCACAATGTGCGGTACTTTTCGTCGATGGACCTCAAGACCGGCTATTGGCAAATTGAAGTCGACGAGAGAGACCGAGAAAAGACCGCGTTTATAACACCAGACGGCCTCTTCGAGTTCAAGGTGATGCCCTTTGGTCTTTGCTCGGCGCCTGCGACTTTCCAACGGGTTATGGACACAGTACTGGCAGGATTGAAGTGGCAGACTTGCCTGGTGTATCTGGACGACGTCATTGTGTTTGCTTCAAACTTCGACGAACACCTCCGGCGACTTTACGCAGTACTTCAAGCAATCAAGACCTCCGGCCTCACTTTGAAGCCTGAAAAGTGCCGCTTCGCATACGAGGAGCTCTTGTTCTTGGGTCACGTGATCAGCAAGTCCGGAGTACGCCCCGATCCTCAAAAGACAGCCGCCATCGCTACATCCCCGCCACCCGCCGACAAGAAGGCCACCCGTCGATTTCTCGGCCTGTGCGCCTATTACAGGCGGTTCGTCAAAAATTTTGCCCGCATCGCCGAGCCACTCACTAACCTTACCAGAACCGACGTCGAGTTCAAGTGGGAAACACCGCAAGAGGAAGCATTTCAAGAACTAAAACGACGCCTGCAAATGCCTCCGTTACTTGCGCATTTCGACGAACACGGCTAAACAGAAGTGCACACCGACGCAAGCAGCGTGGGACTCGGCGCCGTCCTTGTGCAGAAGACGGACGGACTGGAAAGGGTTATCAGTTATGCTAGCCGGTCGCTATCCAAGGCAGAGGCCAACTATTCAACAACAGAAAAAGAGTGCCTCGCCATCATCTGGGCTACGTCGAAGTTTCACCCCTACCTCTACGGTAGGCCTTTCAGAGTTGTAAGCGACCACCACGCCTTGTGTTGGCTAGCTAACTTGAAAGACCCTTCAGGTCGTCTCGCAAGATGTAGTCTCAGACTTCAAGAATTCGACGTTACCGTCGTTTACAAGTCCGGACGAAAGCATTCTGACGCCGACTGCTTGTCTCGCGCCCCCGTAGACCCGCCGCCACAGGACGACCTTAATGATGACTGCTTCCTGGGAACCATAAGCGCCGATGACTTCGCCGAACGACAGCGAGCCGATCCGGAACTCAAGGGCCTTATAGAATACCTCGAGGGCAAGGCCACCATGGCTCCAAAGGTATTCAGACGAGGACTGGAGTCGTTTTTCTTGCGGAACGGCATTCTCCTAAAGAAAAACTTTTCGCCACTTCGGGCCGACTCCCTCCTCGTAGTACCTTCAGCGTTACGTCCCGAAGTTCTGGACGCTCTGCATGACGACCCGACGGCTGGGCACCTTGGATTTTCCCGCACGATCGCAAGAGTACAACAAAAGTACTACTGGCCTCGCCTCGCTGCCGACGTCACCCACTACGTGAAGACCTGTCGAGATTGTCAACGACGGAAGACACCACCCACTAGGCCAGCCGGACTTCTGCAACCCATCGAGCCACCTCTCCGACCGTTCCAGCAAATCAGCATGGACTTACATGGGGCCGTTCCCGACGTCAAATTCCGGAAACAAATGGATCGTCGTAGCAACGGACTACCTCACCCGCTACGCCGAGACAAGGGCGCTGCCTAAGGGCAGTGCCGCCGAGGTAGCAAAGTTCTTCGTCGAGAACATCGTACTACGTCATGGCGCCCCGGAGGTCCTCATTACCGACAGAGGTACGGCCTTTACAGCGGACCTAACGTAGGCGATCCTGAGGTACAGTAAAACAAGTCACCGCCGGACCTCCGCCTACCACCCAAAGACCAATGGCCTCACCGAGCGTCTAAATAAGATATGATGGCCATGTACGTCGACGTCGAGCACAAGACGTGGGATGCCATCCTTCCGTATGTAACCTTTGCATACAACACGGCTGTAAAAGAAACGACGCAGATGACGCCGTATGGATTGGTCTACGGAAGGACCCCGGTAACGACGCTCGACGCCATGTTGCCCAATGTCTACGACGAGGAAAATGTCGACGTTACCGTGTACCTTCAGCGCGCCGAAGAAGCCAGACAACTCGCCCGTCTGCGCATCCACAGCCAGCAAAAGACAGACAGCCGCCGCTACAATCTTCGGCGACGTTTCGTGGAATACCAGCCCGGCGACCGCGTTTGGGTATGGACGCCGATACGCCGATGTGGACTCTGTGAAAAACTTCTTCGGCGATACTTCGGGCCGTACAAAGTGCTTCGACGTCTAGGCGCTCTGGACTACGAGGTTGTCCCGGACGGCATTACGAACTCTCAACGGCGCCGTGCGCGACCTGAAGTCGTCCATGTCGTACGCCTTAAGCCGTACTACGCGCGTTAGCGAACCTGAGGACTGCACTTATTGGTTTATTATTGTACTTTCTTGCTTTATTGTTGTTATTTGTTGTTGCATGCATTTTTCCCCGTGTTCTGTTTTAACCATCGGGACGATGCTTTTTTCAGAGGGGGGCATTGCCACAATCGTTTCTAATTTTCACAGTTGCTGTATCCGGTTTTCGCCCACAAAGACTGTGAGCAACGCTCATCGCAAACCGCGCCTCTTTGTTCGAGAAGCTTCGCCGATGAAGTGTGCCTCTTGCACTGCGATTTGTTTACCGGGTGACAGTTTTTGCCGATTTTTCATGTTTCTCGCGTAGCCATCGTTATTTCATTTGGCTACACTGGAAGTAGACTCGCCTGCGCACCCTCCAGGCATGACCCCGCCGTCGGCAGGCCCCTCGAGGAAACGGAACAGTGCACTCAGCGACGCTGACAGTGAGTCTACCGAACTGTATTCGGCAGGCAGTGACGATTGCGACGATGACTTCACGCCTGTTTACAGTCGTAAACAAAAACGAAGATCCCTGGGTGCTTCACCACCTTCTACAGCATCTACTGTGAAGCCGAAGGTAGCTTCAACGAACTACACTGTCTTATTTGTGCCAATTACGCCGTCGGACAATCTGAGGCACCTGAATCGGCAGACCATCTCGAGGAAACTCGAGTCTCTGGCGCCAAACGAGATTAAGGATGTCCGAGTCAACCCCCGCAAGAATGTCTTGGCCATCGACGTCATACACCAGGCATCTCTGCTTGCTCTAACCAAGATCACAGACTTCGATGGCATCAAGGTTCGACCTCACATTCCACTTAGCAGTGACATGGTGCTAGGTGTGATTTACGATGTCGACATCTCCATTCCTTCTGGCGACCTTCCTATGCTGATCAAGGAAGTTAGTGACCATAGCAACATCGTCCAAGTCTCACGGCTGGGCAACTCGCGTTGCGTAAAGATTGTCTTCAAAGGCGACACATTGCCATCCCACGTGAAGGTAGGCCATTTTCGTCACGTGGTCCGTCCATTTACACCAAGACCACTCCAGTGCCATAAATGCCAAAAAATGGGTCATGTGAGCGGAGTTTGCCGGAACGTGGTGATTTGTCCCCGCTGTGCAGAGCGACACAACGCGGAGTCCTGCCGAGCAACCACCCTGAAATGTACCAACTGCCAAGGATCGCATGAAGCGTCATCAAGAGAATGTCCACTTGTTAAAAAAGAATGGAGTGTCTTGAAGCAGATGGTGCGGGACGGCTCAACGCACAAAGAGGCTGCAGACATTGTAAGAAATAGACAACGGCGCTCGCGTGGGCGACGAAGGTCTAGGGCTACTGCTGCTCAATCTGTACGGACACCGCGATCTCCTACTCCGACAGACCATGAGCCTTCCCTTAAGCGACAGTTCCCACCACTGGCCCCACCACCACCGCCCAATGCATCACAGTCGGAGAGCCGGAAAGGTGTAGAGGCTTCGAAAGCTGCGGCGGAGGTCGCGTGGCCCTCACTGCCACCACTGCGCACTTATAAAGAGCCGGTGCAGAATGCCCCTCAGTGCACATCATCGTCCACAGATGATTTCCATGACGAAAAACGACAAGTCCTGGCTGTGTTGAGGTCTCTCATGACCACGATGCGTACTCTCCTCAACGGAATGACAACTCCATCGGCTCAATGCGCACTGCAAGTTCTGGATTCCTTGGAGCCAGTCCTTGCAAGCCTTTTTTGAACATCTTGGGTTCCAGTCTACTTTCAGACAACCGTAGAGGAACTGGTCTCAAACACTTCCCAGTTGTGACTGTCTAAGTGCACGTGGTGAACGCTGACAAGCGTGTGCACGTGGTGAACGCTGACAAGCGTGTGCACGCATCACTTGTTCTCTCTTTCCTTCTTGCTTTCTCTCTTCTTTTCCTCCCCTTTCCCCCTTCCCCCCGCGTAGGGTAGCAAACCGGGTATAACCTGGTTAACCTCCCTGCCTTTCCTTTGCCTCTCTTTCTCTCTCTCTCTTTCGCAATTGTTATAGATCATTTTGTTAAGATTGCGCGCGAACACTCGAGCTTATTCCAGAGCTTGCGCGACAACCAGCGATAAGGCTGGAATATTCGATGCCACGCTTATAAATGCCGGCGCGCTTCACCGCTCGTCAGTTGATCGACGGCCGACGCTCCGTTCGCCGCTATCAGTGCCAGTGCTTATTGCTGTAATCTGACTTTCCGTTTACCGGCCACAAGTTCGGCCTAATCAACAGTTTCATCTTGAACATACCGACTGCTGCTTGGGTCAACGTCACGACCACGTGACAATACTATGACCCTTTGATCCTCCTACGCCTTAGTCGCCAGGATGGCTCCTCTTCGCTATCGGGGCCAATTGTGAGACAGAGGAGGACTTTCCGCATCTTCTGCTAAGCGCGCGATCTGCCACTATGTTCTACTTGTGCTACGTCGACTGTTTAGGACGTCACTGCCTGATAATATATTGTCGTACAACAATAAGCAGAGGCGAAGGGAGTACAAGCGCAAGTTTGGCAGCACAGCAGCAGTGCTGTCTGGCATTCCTGGCTGAGACAGATCAAAATTTCAGTAGAGTTTCATTTTTGCTCGCTGCAAACGTGCTTCTTGGGACTTTCATGATGCGATGGCTGCGGTTTCTTTGTCATCACGGGAAGTAATCACGCAATCCTATTGCTTTATGAACAATCATGACTCGGGGTTTATTTATAGACATTAATTTTGATAACTTGCCATCTTTTTTTCTTTTAAGGTGAAACCCTGAAGTGCCTCATCAGACACTGACCTTGATAAAATGTGGCGGTTCAAAAATCCCTGTGACCTCATACAAATCATATAAAAATAAGCGTTCCAACTGCAATCGAACCAAGGTGTTTTGTGTGACAGTCGAGTATTATACCACGAAACCACCCCAATGCTTGAAACCGCTTCCGAAAAAGACCCTAAAAAGTCATTATGTCACGCATGGACTGATGTGAAAAGACGTAATATTGTGGGGGAATTTGTGTAGGATCGCACAAGGCGTCACACCATGTGAATTGCGTAACAAGTGAGCCCTTGAAAGCGGGCAACCCATTATAAAGAGCCGACCTACAATTCGTCATCATCGGCAACAGCATCAAGAAAGTGAGGGGCTATGTAGGTGTGTGTGTTGCCTTACAGACACGTCTTGGCTACTTCACTATAGTCGACACACCTTTTAAGGTCATGAAAAACCAAAAGTGCTCACATGAGGCGTTAAAAATGTCCATTTAATGGCAAAAACCTGTACTTGCTCGTTGCGGCTCATTCGTCTCACGTGAGTGCAGACTGGCTTTTGCCTCGTGTTGCAAGAGTGCATCAACTGCTGCATTTCTTCAGCTTTTAACAGCGAGAGTTCTTAGTAGAGGTTTTCATGTCCGGTGTTGTGGTAGCGCTGATGACGTGGCCTCGTATTGTGACGAGGGTGAGCCTCGGTAGCAAGGCGAGGGCTGCGTGTGCTGCGAGAAGCCAGGGCTTGCTGCTAAAGGTGTGGCTTTGATGCGAGAGGCGAGGGCGGAGGATGTCGAGGGATGGTCTTCGAGAAACGTGCCAAGATGGGATGATGGTGACGTGCAGTGGAGTGTAAAATAGCGTGTCAGTGTCAGTGTTCAGGAATTCGCGCTTTCATGATGGCGGACATTTCTCCTTCTCCAGATGAAGAAACCGTCCGACGTGAGCGCCAGCCAGAGTTGGCCCGAGAACGGGCATATCGTCGCCGAGCCAACAGCGATCGTCGTGCAAGAGTGGCCGAAGCTAAGCGCCAACAATCATGATGTAGCGCGAAAAGACAATACGGACACAGAGAACCGCAAACCACAGGCGCTGTGGTTTGTGGTTCTCTGTGCCCGTATTGTCTTTTCGCGCTACAACATGATTATTAGGAAACACCAACTCGCCCAAGAACAAGCCCTTCTGCTAAGCGCCAACGAACGGAAGGCTTGGAAAATATAGAAGTGCGATATAGCCTGATGAAGGCCGGCCATAAGCTTCGCTGTTTTGACAGCGTTCGCGAAGTGGAGTTGGCTGAACTTTTTTCTCGACTTTTTTATTGTTATTGTAGTGAAATGTTTTGTAATACATATTAATATTTGTGAGTTGTTTTATTGGTTATGGCATAACTTGCCATGTACTTCTAAATCAACAATGACGGCTACAAAGTGGCATGTTTGGTGCTTTAAAGACACTAATGGCTGCGGCAGATTCACATTCCCTGTGCTTTAAAAATAAAATTCCACTTCCATCGCTACTGTTTTCGGAAGGAGAAGATGTTATCCTGTGCTGGTGCGAATATAAGCCGCCTCTCCATGCCGCATGTGCTGCCATGATAGTCTGCATGTGTGTAATTAAGTGTATGCATGTCTCTGTAAAATGAAATTGTTTTTGTTATTGGTCTCGACCAATGCATGCACTTGAAATTTTATGCACTTGAAGTCCTTGCGGACTGTGAGAGACCGCACGTGGGCTGACAGCCACTTAAAGATGTCATGCTCGCCAGTAGGCCCAGATCACTGCATATTTAAGAGCATTGCTAAAATGTAGACAAAAACAAGAAATAGGGAAACGTTTTGTGACAGTGAGCTAAAATACATGCTGCTTTATTTTTGCTGGCATGGAAGGAAATTGACAAGGACGCGTAGTTGCTTTACTCGGAGTCCATGCCATTTCTCGTTTAAGTTATTAAATTTAGCTGAAAAAAACCTGCAATTAAGTCTAAATGCATACTAAATGCATAAATGAAAATCGCACATGCAACGTGCATATAATTCACAGTGGCGGAGTAGAGTGAATCTCGGAATGACTCGCACAAATGCTGCTTTTGTTCTTTGTGTCGGCTAAATGTGCTGCATTATTATTGGGAGACTTGATAAAACGCAATAATTATGTCATTTTTGTCCCCCCTGACCACACAACCTATTTGCACCTAGTGCCTAATTTTAAGAAAACCATGAAGTTTAACTTTTCGTCACCCAGTGTTTATCACTACATAACATCAGAACCTAAAAAAAAGGAGTAAATATGATGTTTTACCTGCGAACACCCAAGGATTTTGGCGCCGGAGAAATGTTGGGGGGTTGCCACAATGGTCTTAAAGGAACCACGAAAGTACCTTTTGTTATACAACGCACCTTCGTTCAGGCACTTGAAAGGGGGGCGACGAACAACGAGGGAAAAGGGGCGGGGGGGGGGGGCTTGAGATTTTCGGAGGACGGCCTCCAAACCAAATCAACCCCTCTCTCGACCTACTACGTTGCAGTGTAGCTTAAGAAATTCATAGCTGGTAGAGGCAAAACAGCGTCAAAGAACAAGGCCTACGAAAGAGGGGACACAGCACGTCATTTATGTCTTAGTTCTTGTTCCTTTGCGTAGTTTTGCTTCTAACAGCTATGAATCGTTACCAGCTTGCCCAGCTTTCAGTACTACATAGGTTAAGAAAATTCGCTGCTGGATGCTAATTGATTCATAGTCCTAAATGGTGGATAGCGTGGATTCGACTTTCGACTGTTTACTTTCGACTTTCGACTGTTCACGACTGCTCTTTTTTCCTTTGTCCTGTGTCGAATCCGCGCTATACAGTGTTTAAGAATGCAGTGGAGGTTTCTGTATTATTTTAACCGCTAGGGCCTCTGATGTGCCCCGGTACAGATGGTGCACAGGTGCAAATGTTCGAATTCCGCTACTTCACTACCGCATCAAATGCAGCGGCCACGGCAGGCAGTCGCAGCGGCGGCTTTGTGTTTCGCAGCTGCCAGCCACGACCACTTAGCCACCAGTAGTGGATAAAAAAAGTAACAAGCAAAAGTAACAAGCAAAGCAACAAGCAGTAACAAGCTTATGCCAAAGGTGAAATCTCCTGAACAGAGGGACTATTGGCGAGGCTTAGAGAGACGAAATGCTGCCTTTCATCCTCCCGTTAGTCCCTTTGCAAATAAGGACTGAACATCTGGACCCTGAGATTTGCGCACGGCACGCACCATTTGAAGTTGCTACCTTCACAGACTAACCGCCATGGTCGCGAGGACTAACTGCCGCGCTTACTCCCGTTTTCGTCCATTGCGGCTTAGAGCGCACGCGTACAAAGAATGCACAAGGAGCAGGCAGCATTGCTATTTCCGCGCTTTCAAATACATCTATGGCCTCGGCTGACAGTGAAAGTGAATAACAGTGTGCCCGTCATACACGTTCTGAGCACATGGTTTCACGAGAACTGAACCAATGACACCTTACTCCGACGCAGAATGCCACAAACATGCGCTCTTTCTCGAGCACTTTCTTTCTTCTATTACTTCTTAGTGCTCTAATATATTATGAACACTGCTCTGTCCTAAGCTGTTTTTGAAAGTCAAGGTTAGGCGAACGCTCAGTTATCTTTAGCCCACGTGGTCTTTGTAGACCGAAATTCAGCCTCCACTTACCACCAGTAAGCATACCGAGGGTAAGTGCTCGAAACCGCATCACTTACATTCTTTTATCGTCGAACGACGAGAAGCGGACTCAAACAGCCTACAATGTGTACTCTTCTACTTTTGCAAAATGTAGTCATCGGCAAACAGTGCCGTTGCAACAATGGGTAACGAAAGATAGAAACGCTCAGTGGCAGCGTGTCCTTATCGCGACACTGCACTCTGCAACATCGTCGGGCAATCATGTTTCTTTATGTTTTGCTGTACGGAACACGAACCGAACACTGGCGTGGCCCGATCAGCGCGCGTGATGGGTATCTAATCGCGGCGAGCAAGATTTCGCCACCGTCCTTATAAATGGCGTTCATCGTGGCGAACCTCTACACTAAACAGAGCGTGTATGAACTTCGGTAGCGAGCACTGAAAATCGCCATCATGCTCGTTGTACCGTCTTTGAACGTTGTTGCGCTGACTCTTATTTCCTCCATGCCATGGAGGTCGCAGGCTGCTCCTGTGGAGGCCCAGCCGGCGGCTCAACGGAAGCACCCAGGTAAGTTAAGCAATAACTTATAGATTCTACTGTCAGAGACTCCGTTGACGGTAATGTCACCATCGTGAGCTCATTAATTGAAGAAAAAATTAAGGCAGCTTTGCACTAGACGTGCCAAACCTGAAGGAACTGCGGAGCTGGGCAGCCTTTGTTTCTCTTCGGATTGCTATTTTTTCCTCATCTCTTTCTTTTTCTCTTTTTGCGCTTTTTCTGACTTTTTTCTGCCTTTATGTATATTTATTTCCTCCTCTTTCATTGTCTATTTCTTTCTCTTTCTTCCTCTTTCTATTTGTCTTTTCTTTCCCTTTCTTTCTCGCTTTCTATTCCTCGCTCGCTACCTCTGTTTTTTAAATTTTATACGTGGTTTTGCCTGCGTTACGCGCCTCAACGACAGCTTACGACAGCATGCGACAGACCAGGCCCCTACAGCGCTCCACACTTATCTTCATCAAAGTGCTCGCAGAACAAAAGAAAGAACACTACTCCTTTGCGCGAGCGAGCGCTCAATATGCTACAGATGGCTATGCTATTGGTGGTTTTGCCTGCGTTACGCCAAGCTACGACAGCATGCGATGGCAGCATACGACAGCCCGGGCCCCTAAAGGGCTCCGCACTTAAAAATCATGGTCAAAGTTTTATTCTTAAAGTTCGCGCCAAAATCTTCGCGCGAGACGCTACGAAATTTAAAAGGTTCCATTCGTATTTCGGCCACACTGGCTCCGTGAACTTTTCTGAAACTCGGTATGCTTAGTCCCTGGTCCCCTCGGAGGTCAATGTACTTCGTATTTACCGTTTAGGAACTACGCATGCACTGGTAGACGCCGTCAAAAATCTATGACGTCACGGCGATTGATGCGGGAACTTCATGATGACCTCGCCACACGCATTTTATCTTTGCGTGTTTTCTCGCTTACCAAGCGTCTTCCCGAAGGGAGCGTGGTGATTTTGGTATTGTGAAAAAGCAAATCACTAATAGGAGAAAAATCTTATTTCTCTTTAGTGTCCCTTTAATGCCCCAACAAAACAACAAGGCTATGAGATACGCTGTAGCGATAGGCTTCGGATTGATGATGGCCACGCGGTGAACCTTCTGATGTCCTTGCAAAACGAAGTACACGATCGTTCTTGCATTAATTCGAATGCGGCCAGCACAGACGGCAATGTGACACCTATAACCACGGGCTACGCCGCGGTACACCATATATTTGCCGATCCACTTTATACGGAACGTGAGTCACAACGACGAAGCCAAAATTTTTTTTTGTGAGGGGGTCAGTTATCATGTATGTTGGAGCATGCATTCGTATGTGTGCGTGCACATATACACATGCAAAATTGAAAAAGTGCGGGAGAGAAAATTTGACCCCCCCCCCCCCTCCCCTCCCCATTACTCCCCCGCTGGCTACGCGAGCGGTGAGTGACACGGGCGTGGCGTTTAGGGCCACTGACGCAGCGCAGATTTGAGATGCCATATAGTGCGCGGATATCCACACAACCAACCGGCTGGTAAAACGTAGTGGCGTACGGCTTTCATATTATATTTCTGGAAGGGGACGTACTGGGAACACAGGATCCTCCAGCAGGGGGGTGAGGCCAAGCCTCACCGCAGCCCCCCCCCCCCCCCCCACTCCCCGCTCTTCGCGACCCCTCTCACTAAAGCTCAGTGGTGTATGCGTTACCGATACAAAATTGAGTAAATACGTTACTCGTTAAGCTAACAAAAAAGGAACGCGTTACCACCCTGCGTTACCTGAAAAAAAAAAGTAACGCATTACCGTTACCGAAAAAAAAAGTAACGCACGTTACTACGGCCATTACTGAGCGATTAGAAATTTTAATCAGTGCGCCCTCACTGCAGGAACCAGAAGGAGAATTTAATAAGCTTCATTTTATATTTCACTGAAAACCCCTAACCAAAACAACAATTTTAGCTTAATTAGTGGTATAACTAGAAAACTCTGCCCAAGTGTGCCAGACTTTAGCAATATTATAGTGCCCTTATGTTTACTGTAAAGTAGCATGGGGTGCCTTAGAATTTCTTGGCACATGGCAATGCGATTGCTCTAAGTCACATTATAGAGAAAATGAGATTTCATCATCAACGCTCTCCTGAAAGAAAACAGCACTGATCTCTCAACAAATTTTGCAGTAATTCAGACGGCGTGCTTCCGCTAGCGTACAAAACGTATGCGCACGTGTTGTAGGAATAAATGAATACTTAAATTGCATGATCCAGGAAAAAATATTTGGAAATTAAACTATGTAATTGCCGCAAAAATTTGTGAGTGTTCAAGCGAAGGCGTTCAAGGTCAGCCTCGCTTTCTCAGGAATTCAAGAACCAGAAACGTACACTCGCTATCAGTAGTAGTGGAAGCAGCTTTTGTTTTGATAACAGAACTTATAAACAGCGCTATTGCGTTGCATGGACAAATTAGTGGCAAATACAACTTGAAGAATTGAAGCAACAGCTCTATTTCAAAGCTGTCGTCGGACAGACTGCTCGCTTCTTATTGAATCCGTCCGCCCCTGCGGTAAACAGTTAGGTGGTCGACGTATGCATTAGATGATACTCCTGTTGTCAACGCCTGGCAGGCTGATAGCGGTCCGCCGCTGCGACAAAAGGATAGCTTTTTTTCATGTAGAATAATATGATCATCTATGGACTGCTTTGTTTCGTTACCCCAAATTAAGTTACAATAGAGCATATGTCGTGTGAAGAATGCATTAGATATCAAATGCTTGTGAGGAAACGGAAATACGAGTCGGCATCCTCTCAGGACACCTAATACCTTCCAAACTTTGTGGCGCAAGTGTTTGGCGCATTAAGCCTCAAGTATCGAGGCTTTGAGAATGGCTTATGAAAGAGTGCAAAATGCTCACAAATACTTTGCTACCGAAGTGCTTATGCACGAATATGACACTTGAAGGACTTCGTACATTAATCACTAACCTGAGAAACATGACACACACAAAAGCCTTCCGCCCATAACATGGTTTTGCACTGCCTCCAGTTTGGGGGGAATTGCAAGCCTTCTGCATTTCACTCCGTTATTGGCTCACCATTGACCAAGCGATGACATCGTGTTTTGACGTCATGATGATGTCACAAATTTTGGCGACTTCTGGCGTCATCGTGTGCTGATAATTTTTCTCCTCCCTCGTGCTGACGCCGCCGACGGTCAGTTTTCGTGTTGGATGATTCATCTAAGGCCTTACTAATTACTAGCTAAACCAAACAACAGCTCTTAAACAGGGACAAGAGAAATTAAAAATTACCGCCCAAGCACTCCGTGCAGATGGTTAACCAACGAAGCTGGAATGTGCAGCCCCGGTGTTCATGACTGTTAATACTGATGATTGATTAAAGTCTTTCTATATTGTTATTTACGTCTGTCCAGAAATATTAATTTGTGTTTGCGTCCGCCACGGTGGATCAGTGACTAAGGTGCTCGGCTGCTGACGTAAGGGTCGTGAGTGCGATGCCAGCGAGTGCAATCCCACGTCGCACTTGGATGAAGGAAAAATGCTAGGGGGCTCGTGTACTGTGCGATATAAGGGCACGTTAAGTAACACCGGGTAATTGAAATTTCCGGAGCCCTACACTAAGGCGTCCCTAATAACCTTACCAAGTCTTTGGGACGTAAAACTCCAGATATTATTAATTTCTGTTTGCCGCCCGTGCTTTCGCTTCATCACTTTTAGTGATCCAGTGGTGCAGTGGGGCTTGGCCAATTTCGGTGGCACATTAGCGCTAGCAGTTTCATGCGCATACATAGGACCAACGAGTCTTGGTTTCACCTAGCCACACACAGCTTTGCTGTAGAAACACGATATACGAAGAGCTCACTATTTAGTATCTCTTGTCCTCTTGTTTTTTTTTTGTTCTTTTTTTTTTTGCGCTGTTGTTAAGATATAACGCAAGGAATGAAGTCACCTAAAGATTACTCTTCTAATTACTAGGACGCCGAAACGGCAGGAGAAATACACTACAGCCTACGTCACGTGTTCGAAAATTCGAAAGCATGGACGGGACGAGCAGCACTTCCACCTTCCGCCCTCACCAGAAAAGCGGACGCCATTCAAATCCGCCATTTTGTACAAAATAGCTGCGCGCCATAGCTACCTATAGGCACAGCTGCGGATCCCAAAACGATGCTACCAATGGCGGACTTTATATGACGATTTCCCGGAGGGTTACAAACCTATATCCTGAACGATATCGGTTACGTACGCTGAGTATATCATTATCAGGAGGTGTGAACCCGAGCAAGGTGACATCGAAGCTATGAGGTAACCTTTCGATGTTTTATTCTCGGAACATTATGGGGGGGTGTTATCGTACAGTTCAAGTACCGATGCGAGAATGAATACCCTGTTGCATTGTGTATCATATCTACGCTTTCTCAAAAGAGTGCAAACATCGATTTGACGGATGAGACAATATACAGGGAAAACACGATAGCCTATAGTACGCTAGCCGTACTAGAAGAAATGGACATGAGCCGGGCACGTAGCACGTCGGCAGGATAACTGCTGGTCATTAAGGGTAATTGACTGGATTCCAAGAGAAGGCAAACGCGTGAGGGAGATAGAAAATTAGGTGGGCAAATGAGATTAAGAAGTTTGCAAGTATAACGTGGCAGCAGAAAGCACACGACCGGGATGATTGGTGGAACATGGGAGAGACCTTTGCCCTGCAGTGGGCGTAGTCGGGCTGATGATGATGACGCTAGCCGTTGCCTGCACAAGCAGGAGCACTTCAAATGAACTCAATGCCCGCAATAAAACAACTGTCTGACGTCATCTGTGATCATGTGATACTTTTTGGGCCGTTCGTGATCACGCCGACGCCGAAGGCCACTTTTCGCGTTTCATGAGGCCTTTGAGGCTTTCGCCTAATAACACGTTGTAGGGACACTGTAAGAGACGCTGAGGTATAACTATATTGACTTCGATCGTCGTACTATTCCCAAGATGCGTGGTGACTGCTCGATGGGCGCCTGACTAATAGAGGATGCGTGCATTACGTAGGGCGTCTTGTCTGTGTAACCAGGAGCGTTGTGTCGCCAATGTGCAGGAGTACTGGCCTTGGAAAGAGGAGGAGACTTCGAGGGAGACATCCTCCTGCCCAGAAACAGGTCCACTGATGTGAGTACGCTGTCTCTTTCTCTCTCTCTTTTAATTTTAACTGAAGTTGCTAAAAAATTTGCACGTTGATTTCCGATGGAGGTTGAGCTCATGCGGTCTATTCCTGATCGCCATCCTACCTCTGTAAGATATCTTAGGCCACTGCGAAGAAAGAAAGGTTCTGCAAGTTAAAAGTGGCAAGGTATGGCAAAATATTCCTGAGTATAGTAATTTCTTGTGTGGTCTCAATGAAGCAAAGTGTTTAAAGTAGTATACTGAGAAAAACAGAAAAAAGCTTGACTCTGGAGATTTACGTGCCACAATCATGATGACGACGCATGAATTTGCAAAGAACAGTAACAGTAGGTTTTTAGGTATTAGTCGTCAGTAATTGGGCCGCCACGTGTGTTGGATATTCGAACCGTAAGGGGAACGAACAAGTCACTACTCCTGCTTAGATTAGCTCTGGTGCAATGGAGCCTAGTGGCTTCTTGCTTCACCGAGGCAGTGGAAAAAATATCTCGTCAACGTGTTACGGAAGAAACCGTCCCGTCGACGACGAGGTAATCTAGCGCAATTTGCTATGTCTCAGTTTTGCAGGTTTTGCATGCAATCATATTAATTGTACGAGTTTAACGTCCCAAAACCACGATATGACAATGAGGGATGCCGTGGTGGAGGGCTCCAGAAATATCGACCTCCAGGAGTTTTTAAAGTGCGCCTATAAATCTAAGTTCACGGGCCTCAAGCACTTTCGTCTCCGTCGAAAATGCGGCAGCCGCGGCCGAGAGCCGATTCCGCGACCTTCGGGTCAGCAGTCGAGCATCATATCCACTAGACCACCGTGGCGGGGTAGGTTTGTGTCTCAGGGGGGCGTTTGAAGAAAGTAAGGAGTGTTCGGCTCACGTGTGGAATCAGGAAAAAAAAAAAAAAAAGGTAAGGAAAAAATTCAGTTGGCTCCGCCCACGATGCGGCGGTCAGGCTTAGCCTGCCCGTCCCAACGTGGGAGAAGCCCAGTGCGCGCTAGTCGCGTCTCTCAGGAGTCAGGATTATAAATAAAATTGCACCATCCATCCATCCATCCGCTTCGCGCACACCGATGGAACAGGAAAGCTGGTGGCGTTCCCTTCGTCAGGCTAAATCATTTTTTTATTTTGCAAATCTTTCAGATAAGTCGTATCACTGATCTTTATTAAACACTCTTTGTCACACTTTGAGGGGATGATGATGATGATGATGAAAACTTTATTTATTTAGTATAGTTTTATTGCATATTGACCACGGTGTTAGAAGTGTTATATTGACCATACTACACTTATACACTTATACACATGTTTACAAACAAGCCTTCGCTTAAAATGCTGCGATATGTTGTATCAATGCACTTTATGAAACGTTCTTTGTTAAGCTTTGCGGTGGTAGTATAGCCACCACCTTTTATAGCCACAAAGTATTACGTGACAGTAGTGTGACTCTGGTAACGCGAACGCCATTTGTTGGTCGAACTGTTGCCTCCTTCCTTTTTAGTGGAATTTCTGTGGTACATACACGTTTATGATGATGATGGTTTTCTGATAGGCCGCACAGATTTCTGTGGCACATACCCGTTTGTTGGGCTGTTGTCTTCATTTTCAGTGGACCAGTGGGGAGTAGGGGAATTTACCCAATGTCTGTGGCGCATACCCGTTTAAGACACCCACAGGCGTTACCACGGGTCCCGGGCATGAATGGCTCGACCAAGGACAGCGCCGCTTTTAAAAGAACGGAATAAGGGAGGGTGTCTAATGAGAGATTCTCTGGCCCGTATATACACAAACAAACCTCATGCTTACCTCGACTTTTCCTCATCGCTCTTAAGCCTGTATAGAGCTTGATGAACAAAGCAGGCCAGTATTCATGAACCAATCTTGTTGTTATCTTTTACCCTGTTATCATTTTTGTGCCCTTATAACGCATGTAGAGAGTACAGAAACTTGAGGAAAACTTGAGGTAAGGCCGCGGTTGGTTTGTGAATACGGGCCTCTGTCACGTATTTACAGCAGAAATACACTGTACTTTGTATACTTATTACGCATACCTTGATATACGTACAAAATTAAGCGTTTCGCGTGGAGCGTGTGATACAGCGCAGTGCAAGAACTGAACATCGATTTCATGCAGGGTCAGGCCCGTAGCCAGAAATTTTTTTCGGGGGGGGCTACGGGGCTGGCAAGGGTACCCTTAAAATAGAGACTTATACATGTTACACAAAAAGAAACCCAGTTACAATTACGGTTACTTCACAAAAAAAATTAATTGTTTATGGTTACAAATTACTGCCTCGTGAAGATAACTGAATCAATAATAAAATAATGGATTACATTTACGCTACTCTTCTCATTCTACAGGCCAAGTATCAATTTGCCTACCGTTTATGACGAGATCTTGCATGAAATGGAACGGCTCACGCTTGATGGAACCCGCAGATTATGAGTGCAGCGTATATCGTACCAGAGATCTTGCGTCCGAGAATTGGGCCTCCCGTATTGGTGCCCTTTAAAATCGGCGCGTTTGACCAATATAAGTCTTCCCACACGTCAGTGGGTCTCCTGCACAGTGGGGGTTGTTTATTCAATCCCATGCACAGACGTATGGGAACAGCTATATTGGTCAAACGGGCCGATGTCTGAATGACCGCTTGCGCGAGCAGCACAATAATGTCTTCAAAACGGTGCAGGGTCACATCGGCATTCATTGCCGTGACTGCGGGTGTACACCCCGTTTTAATCAGAGCAAAGTAATGGCGAGGCATAGAATTCATCTAACTCGCGAAGTTATCGAAGCTGAGTTGATACATAAGCTAGGTCACAAGTGCGTTAGCGCACCCTCTGTTTCGCTTTCAAATCATGAATTTGGTTACCTGGCTGGGCTCTACGGCATACGTGGTGGCTCGCTCGAAGCATTTCAGATGATGTGGCAATGATGTGAGCACCCGGCCATCCTTTCTTTTCTTGTCTCGTACCTCTTGCCTTATATATATGCACTGTTTTATCAAAATAAAACTATATGGAAGTCAGCGCTCTTTGTCTCTGTTGTCTCGTTCCTTTCTGAACCTTCTATGCGCTGTTAACATTTCGAATTGCATCCACATCAACATACGCAAGCGTCAACCCTTTCAATGCGTATATGGCGCCTCGTAGCGGTTTCTCGTGAAACGTCCAGGCGCACTCATCTAGCGACAGTGGCTGCATTTACGTAGTCTCTGCGTCAGGTCCGTCGTTGATGCAAAGAACTTCCAGCAGCGTCGGCAAACTGAGGCCCTGGACGGCGAATTTGTAGAATAGCGGTTGGATGGTATCGGCTGAAAACGGCAAAGCGAAGCCATTGCGAGATGTCGAATGCGTCACCGGCAATACAGGCTGTGCCACCTGCCATTAACGATGAAGAAATAAGCAATAAACACTAACGCTTGCCTCGTTGAGACATACGCATCTATAAGGCCCGCATAACACGCATGCGGGCACATTACTGTTGTTCGCGACAAACAGAATTGCAAAAAACGGCTTCACATGTCACAGGCATGTCGTGAAAATAAAGTAAAGGTAACGTGTTACAGGAATTAAGTTATTCAATGACAGTGAGCGTTACCGACCGAGACAGTGATCGATGAATTCCGAAAATACCAAGAAGTGTAACTGGTTACAAGCGAACGATCTGCATGTAATCGATTACGTATAAATGTCTAGCGTTATACTATTGGTTGAGGACCACTTACGCAGCAGTACCGTGGAACTGCCCCTGAAGTTAAGGGGTCCCTAAAGAGGAAAAACGATTTTTCTCGCATGAGTAAATAACCATTTAAGAGAGCCAAAATTCTCACGCTTGACGTGAAAAGACGTTTGTTAAGCGGAAAAATGCGCAAAAAAAGAAATGCGGGTGACGACATTATTTTGAAGTTTCCGCACCAGTCGCCATGGCGTCCTAAGATTTTGGCGGCGTCTTCAAGGGCCTGCATAGTTCCTAATCGGTAAATATGAATTACTTCGTCCTTTGAGGGCTTCAGAGACTTAACACACCAGGTTCAAGAAATTTAGTTGAGCCAATATGGGCCAAAATACGAAAAATACACTCTGAAATCCACGCATTTCCGATGAAGTCTGAAGGCCCGTGTACTTAGATTTAGGTGCAGGTTAAAAGAACACGAGGTGGTCGAAATTTCCGGATCCCTCAACTACGGCGTCCCTCATAAGTCATATCGTGGGTATGGGGCGTTAAACTACTACACTAATTATTATTACTTTGAAATCAGTGACGTCATGCGTCGATACTTCGGCGCGAAATTTAAGAATGACACTTGTGACCTTCATTTTCTCCTGCCATAATAAGCTTACGACGGTGAAATTAACGGCATTCGAGTCTTCAGAGCGCAATTTAACAATCTGAACCGATTCATTGCTTCGCTCTAGTGTCTCTATAAGTGGCCGGCATCACACTTTGCGGACGCCTTGCATTACATCCGGCGTTGCGCATTACGATGAACTGTAAAAAAAAAAAGGGGGGGGGGGGGGGGGGGGATTTACTGGGCCCGACTTACTGCAACTGGGAAGAAGTACGCATAGAACAAAAGCTGTGTAAAAGCGTTCGAGGACGTCCAGTCAGCCTTCTCTTCTTTTTTCTTTTTGAAAGCCCTGTGCCTGCCTTAAAACGCTGCCTTAAATAGAGTACGTATATTCTTTGCGTCATTTGACATCACGCGAGCCTCGGCTGTCGCGTCTGTCGAAATGCGGAACGCCCTTCTCGCGTCGCCCATTGTCTCATCGGAATACACAAGCGCAATCAGCGAAGCGTTGAGTTCAAGGGCCACAACAACACCGACCTGACCGATTCATGCTACAGGCGTTCGTGATAGCACGGAGTGTCCTCTCTGATAACCGCATTCGACGCACGCTTTGTTGCGCGGTCAGCACTGGGTCACGATCAGAATGACCTAGCTTGTGAATTAATCAGGAAATTATGCCTATTTTTAAAACGTACCAGAAGCACGTTATGATTATAAGTGACGCCGTAGGAGAGGACTATACATTTAAAGGCGAAATATTAAGCCCTCACGACACGTATACGCGTTACAACTGCGTCAGCGCGTGGCGTGCCGTCTCCCTTGCGCGCCCTCTCCCTCCGTAGGAACGCGACGCCGAGTATACACTCCACGCGCCGACGCGTTGTAACGCGTACGTGTGGTTAGGGCTTTAGGTGCCTCATCAAACGCGAAAGTTGACTGTCGGCGTCGGCACCAGCGGAGTCAACACAAGTGATGCCAAAAATTATCATCACGCGGATGACGTCACCATATGGCGTCGTCATGGCATCCCACATTGACAAAACCTGCGACTTAATTCATGATCACGCCACTATGACGTCACGTGACGGCAAGTCACATGACGACGTCACCAGTAAAAGGGGGGGCCGATCACAGAGGCAATGCTAAAACAGATGGCTTGCTAAAAGCTTTCAGCAGGATTAATACATCGACTGAGACTAAAAAATGTCTTTCGACTTCGGAGTCGTCTCAGGCGAATGTGTAAGAAACGCTGTGAGTTTTCTTTTTTCTCACCTGTCGTGTCCTTAACGCGTACATAAATGTAAACATGCGGACGGTCTTGATATTTCGGCCCCCAATTGAAATGTGAGTGCCATGGCGGAGAATCAAACGCGCGTCTTCGAAATTATACATCAGAGGTACACCTTAGCCTTTACACTACCGCGGCGGACAACAACCAAACAGAAAATTTAAGAGCGCACAGACACTTTTTTAGCAGTTTGAGGAATTACTTGCCAACGTAGCCGTCATTTGGTTGTTGTTGAGCGTGAGAAGTGCTGTAATGCGTTCGTGGTACGAAGACCAAAGTATTCAAGATTGCCATTTTGCAAAATAGAGAGCGCCCCTCTATCGTAGACTTTGCAAACATCTGTAAGTTGGATTTCCTGCACGGACATTTTCCGTGCCATACCTCTCGTTCCCAGACTGATTTTCTCGCTCTATTAGTGTTCACGCCTTCACATTCCAGCGAAGGAGCACCCGCACGTCAAAGGCTTTTCAAAACGCACTGCAGGATTGTCACACCTCTGTGTGTACGTTCCCTCCTGTAGTCTCCCGGAGAAGCCCAGATATGATGCGGCAATTCGGGATCTTTCTATACAATACCGCTACGCAGTGCACCACGGGCTACTCCCCATTCTTTCTTGTATACGGCCGTCAACCGATATCTCCCATCGACGTCTCTCTCTTCTCGATGTCCCCGTGGACTGGTAGGCGTCATCCAGTGTGCACTTAACGAGTGCGCCTTGCCGCTTGTTGCCACCACGCCCGCCTCAGTACCGAGGCAAGTCAACAGGATCGGAAGACTCGCTACGGTGACGCTTACCGCGTCGTTCAGTTCAGTCCCGAAGACGAAATATTACTGTGGACCTCAACGTGAGTTCCTGGCTTGTGTGATAACTTTCAGTCACGTTTTGTCGGCCCCTACGCTATTGTCGAGCAAATTCTCCGGTGAACTACCGGGTAATCCCCGCTGTCATGTCTTCCGATTGGCCGTTGCCGTGACACAGAGGTCATCCACATTTCACGCTTAAAACCATTCATACGACGTACACCACCGCCATAAACAGCGGACCAGGTTGGCCGCTTCCGCGCGAGAGGGAAGTTAGAGCGAGCACAATACCCACATCTTTCGTCATTCATCCTCTTCACCTGTATAAAATCATCATCACTGTGAGCGTCTGCTCGTTAGAGGAGTTGGTCAGGCGGCTCTGCCGAAGAAAAGTCGTCGAGACCATGACTGTGCTGCTGTCTTGCAATATGAAAAAACTTCGGCTAAATATCCTCGCACTTGGCGTACGCTCCAGACAGTAGCATAGCCAGAAATGTTCTTCGGGGGGTGGGTTCAACCATACTTTATGTATGTTCCTGCTTGCGTTTGTATGTGTGCATGCAATACACAAGCAAAATCGAAAAAATTCAGAGAAGCGGTTGACCCCCCCCCCCCCCCAGACACACACACTAACAACCCAAACCTGGCTGTGCCTCTGGCTCCAGTGGACACATCCCAAGCGAGCGGATGAAGTGAAAGTGAAGGGATGACGTAGAAGATTTACGATAACGCTTCAGAACGCGCACCGTGGTACAAAGGTCAAGCTGAAACGCCGAGGCATGAACATCCACCTCTCGAGCTGTAAACTCATAATTGGACCGGGAGAAGCGTCGCCGGTCATTTAGACTTTATTTTGGTACTTAAAGCAGAAGGGCAAATGAAGAAACCGCAGCGTTTCGTGCGAATGCGAAGTTGTGTCAGTAAAGCGTCCTTACAATGAGGCACTCTAGAGCTGGAAGACACTTCGACATACCGTCGACTTCGTTGTAATGGTCGCGGTCCTTAACTGTC
>JALIZH010023725.1:0-34622 GCA_030522465.1 Rhipicephalus appendiculatus | reverse complement strand
CAGCAACCTGCTCAAACCATACCGAGAGAGAGATTATTGTGAACATGGCAGTAAATGTGCCTGAAGAGCAACCCTTAGGTTTCCCTGATTAAGGAGTAGAGGGAAATGAGGATTGCATAGGTCAAACACTTAAGGCCATGGCTGAGGCAGCTGAGCTCACAGCTAACGAGAATCAAGAGCTAGAGGGCCTCGTGAGTATATATCAGGACGTGTTCTCGGAGCAGCCAGGTCAAACTAATTTGCCTTTGCACGACATAGAGCTTACATCTGCTCGGCCCGTACAGTCAAAAGCATGTCGAGAGTCGCCGTGTCAGTGCGCTATTATTTAGGTCAAAATTAAGAGAACGCTGGAGCTTGATGTATTTGAAGCTTGCGAGAGTTAATGTGCCTCTCCACTTATGTTGGTAGGGGGGTTCCTGCGAAAGATCTGGGTCCGTGGGGTTATTACCGGAGACTAAACTTCATAAAGGATCAGACCTAACCCATATCGCATATAGAAGAGAATTGAGACAGTAGGCAGGGCTAAGTACTGTAAAACCCACGCATAGTCCGGGGCAGAAATTTTGCATTGTAAAATCTAGAAAAAACCCCGGACTATATGCAGATCCCAAGAATTTTCGGCCCGAATTCGCTGTTTTGGTTTTGGCAATACGCGGTGCTATTATCATCATCAGGTGTCTGCATGCTTCTGCGATAGGTAGCGTTGTAGCGTTAGTGACGTTAGTCCTACAGGCGTGCAACAGCAGCCACTGCAAACACTTGACGCACTTCACAACGACCACGATTTTTACCTCTGTGATTTTACACCATGCCAGCTCTGCGAAGGCAGTATTCGACTGCCTTTAAAAGAAAGGCTATCTTAGCTGCCGAAACCATCGGCAACTATGCTGCGGGTTGACAGTTCGGCGTGGACGAACGGAGCATTCGCGGCTGGAGGAAGCAGAAAGAAGCCCTCTTTGTATGCAGCGGCCAGAGAAGTTTTCGAGGGCCGAAACATGGAGCTTTTCCTGATGTTGAACAAGAACTGGCGAACTTTGTTGGGGAGCAACGGGCTGCACAGATCACTGTTAACATCGAGCTGCTGCAAGCAAAGGCAAGGGAGATCGCTCCGAGATCAATGCATTGAGCAGGTGGTCTTCAAGGCGAGCAAGCATTAGGTGTCTGGCTTCATGCGTCGCGCTGTATTCTCCCTATGTCGGCATACGTCGATATCACAGAAGCTGCCAGAAAGCTACGAAGAGCTGCCTGTGGGCTCTCAGAAGCACGTGATTTCCTTGTGAAAGGCAGTCTCCTTTCAGCTGGGTCAGATAGGAAACGCTGATCAAACGCCTGTGTACCTCCATATGCCCTCGGCTCTGACAGTTCATGAAAAAAGGCTCCAGGTAAGCTACCGTGCAATCAACTAGGAATGAGAAAAATCGGGTGACTGTAATGCTGTCCTGCACTGCCGAAGGGGGAGAAGTTCTCAAGAAATGTTGCCGTCCGCTGCCAGGACAAGGGGTGGATGGATGAATCGCTCGTGCTTGACTGGATCAAGTTCATGTGGTCTCGATGGCCTGGAGCACTGCTGGGGCTCCAATCGATGCTTGTGCTCGACGCATTTCGGTGTCATCTGGCAGACTCCATGCAGCAACTGCTGCGTAACTCCCGCACCGAGCTTGTCGTTATCCCGGGAGGGATGACATCCCAGCTGCAGCCGCTTGATGTGTGCCTCAATAAGCCATATAAGGACCACATCAAGCGCCTGTATATAGAGTGGATGAGGTCCGGAGAGCCGGAAGTGACCCCTGCCGGATGACTGAAGCGGGCCTCGCCAGCGATGCTGTGCTCGTGGATCGCCGAGGCTTGGGCCTGCATTCCAGAGGAGCTCGTTTGCCGTTCCTTAAAAAAGTGCTCTATCTCAAATGCCCTCGATGGCACTGAAGACGAGGCGCTGTGGGAGGACATGTCCGACAAGGGAGCTTCGGATGAGAGCTCGTCAAATGACTATGAGTAATTGAGTGTAAATAAATGTATTTTTCCGTTTTCCTCGGACTATATTCGGGGGAAAACTTTTTTCTCACATTTGCTATGCGTAAACGCAAGCCTCCTGTTCGGAAAATGAAACGGTCAGCAGCGATTGAATCAGACGAACCGAGGACCGCATCGCCACCAAGCTACGTGTCGTCGGAAGCCGACACCTGCTCGCTGCCGATGCTCGGCAGTGAGGCCTATGACGAAGGGCCGTCAACTAGCTGCGACATTGGGGTGCGGCTCGAACGCGAAAGAAGTTTCGCTTTCGCTGCGGCGAGTGACGATGCGATGCCGGCTGTTCAAAATGACGGTGAATCGATGCCTGGCAGTGACACCGAAGACCCGGGGCCATCAACTAGTTGTGGCATCGCGGTGCGGTGCGAACGCGAGAGAAGTTTCGCTTTTCGCGGCAGCGGACGACAACGTGGTGCCAGCTGTCCAGGATGTCGGCGATCGTTTGCCTCAGCGGAAGCGCACCGTTCAAATACACCTGGAACCTCATTTAGTGTCCTCGGAAGCCACCGAGAAGCAAGCCAGCAGTGTCTGCGATGCACTTCGCGAGGTGTCGGCAACGGAGCGAAAGTTCGGGTACACGCAGCAAACGGAGCAAGCATCGGCACCAAAAGATGAGTTCACCCTAATTCAGGTTTCTGCCATGAATTCCCTAATAGGGCCTGCACTCTGCCCAAAATGTTGTCAGAAGACTTTGTCAGTGCTGCATGGGACAAAATTGGGCCTGACAGTAAAACTGGTGCTTTTGTGTGCTTCCTGTGGCCCTATTCATTCACCTTGGTCATCCAGTAGAAAATCCAAAGGAAGGGCTTTTGAAGTCAACCTAAGAGCCATGCAAGCAATCAAGTCCATTGGAAAAGGGCCCACTGCTCTGAATGACTTCTGGGCTACAATGAATGTCTCGCATCAGGGCATTCATCAAAAAACCTATCAGGAACACCTAAAAAAAACATTCAAACCAGGAGCAGAGGAAGCTGCACAAAACATCTTTGCAGATGCTGTGCTTGCGTTAAAAGACGTGTACAGCAAGATGCAGCCATCAAGCCCAAACAACATCACAGTTGTGTATGACGGCACGTGGCTTACAAGAGGCCACAGCTCACACATTGGGGGTAGGCTGTATTATTGAGTTTTATACGGGGCTTGTGCTGGATTGCACAGTCCTTTCCAACTTCTGTCTTGGGTGTTGTCAACAACCAGCAGAGAGCGACCCCAACTTCGTCACTTGGGCTGAGAAACATCAATGTCAGAAGAATACTGATGTTGGCTCCGGACAGATGGAAGTGGAGGCTGCTCTGACACTTTTCAGGCGCTCTGTCAGCAGGTATGACCTCCGCTACGCCAACATTATATCTCATGGTGACAGCCGAACCTATCTTGCTCTATGCAAAGATGAGGTGTACGGCTTCATACCACTGACCAAAGAAGACTGCGTGAACCATGTGCAGAAGAAAATGGGCACCGCTCTCCTCACACTGGTGGCAAGAGCAAAGAAAGGGGAGCCATTGGGTGGGAGAGGTGGACTGACACAGGAGTTGATTAAAAAAACTGACCAGCTACTACGGGTTAGCTTTATAAAAACACACAAGCATCAGTGACATGCAAAGGGCCATGATGGCCACTTTTTACCACGTCACGTCCACCGACGACGAGCCTCACCATGAGCTCTGCCCACCTGGCCCTGATAGCTGGTGCAAACATTCTTCAGCACAGGCCTAAATGGAGCCAGCACCTCCTCACAAGTATACCGTATTTACTCGAATGTAACGCGAGTTTTTTTCAAAATCTCTCTGAAGTGATTTGGGGGTCCGTGTTATAATCGAAGCACCTCAAATTGTGCCATGGCGGCGCCGCCCCACTGGTTCCTTAAAATGGCTACGACAAACCTAGCGATCTTTCAACCTTGTGCTGGCAACATCGAATCCAATCAAATCCAATCCTATTGTTCGCGACGTGTTTTGCGGGCGGTTCATTTCCTTTGTGCTTCCGCGACTTCGGCTCGAGCAAATGGCAGCGCGACGAGTTCAGTACGATGCCCGCTTTAAGAGAAGTGCAATACTGATGGCTGAGGAAATCGGGAACTCAGCCGCGGCTTGACGGCTAGATGTGGCGGAATGTACTATCCGTGGGTGGAGGCTCCAGCGTGAAGCGCTCTTGAAGAGTGAGCCCTGCCGAAAAGGCTTCCGTGGACCTCGTTGTGGCCGTCACACAGAACTCGAAAAAAAAAGTGGCGGAGTTTGTGATTGAGCAGCGAAATCGCCTATTGGGGGTCAACGTTCAGCTGATTCAGTGGAAAGCCCGAGACGTAGCTCGAGAGATGGGGATCCCGCGGGAGAACTTTAAGGCTTCACGTGGATGGGCACAAAAGTTCATGCGAAGAAATGGATTTTCCCTCCGGCAAACAACGTCGATAAGGCAGAAGCCAGAAGCTACCAGCAGATTGCGAAGTGAAGGTAGTGGAGTTTCAGCGCTATGTGCTCGACCTGCGCCGCTCGTCGCAAATGCCGTTGGGGCACATTGGCAAAGCGGACCAGACTCCCGTTTTCTTGGACATGCCTATGTCAAGGACTGTCAGCGAAACAGGTGCCCCCCAAGTTCGCATACGGACAACAGGCAACGAGAAGACGCGGCTAACCGTGATGCTAGCCTGCTTGGCGGATGGGCGTAAGTTGCCGCCATACATCATTTTCTGGCGCAAAACCATCCCGAAGGAGCTGTTCCCCAGGGGATGTGATTGTCCGCTGCCAAGAAAAAGGTTGGATGGACACTCCGCTTATGCTTGACTGGGTCAAGACTGTGTGGTGCCGACCGCCAGGTGCGCTCCTCCACCCCGCCTCCATCCTAGTTCTCGACTCATTTCGCGGTCACCTGACGCCCAAAGTGAAGAAGCTGATGCGGGAAACTCAGACGCAGCTCGCTGTTATTCCCCGGAGGTATGACGTCCGTGCTGCAGCCATTAGATGTCTGCCTGAACAAACCATTTAAGGATAGAATGCGGCAGCTGTACGGAGAATGGATGCGAGAAGATCGGGCTTTGACACCTACGGGTAGGATAAAGCGACCTAGCGCCGCGAAGATTGCCGAGTGGGTGTCAGCCGCCTGGTACGGCCTGCCGCACGGCATGATAGTTCGCACGTTTAAAAAGTGCTGTATATCGAACTATATGGATGGCACGGAGGATGACCTCATCTGGGAGGAAGAAAGTGACAAAGAGGGCTCGACCACTGGCGATGATGGCGATGAAAGCGACGAATGAACAAAACTCACTTTATATTTAGAAACTGGGATGTCTTGCCACTACCATGTGCAGCAAATAAAGGTACTTTTTTCCCCCCCCGCTTTACTCGCGTTACATTCGTGTTCTTTTTTTTTTTTTTTCGGCACTGAAAAGTCACCCTCGTGTTACAATCGTGGTCGCTTACATTCGAGTAAATACGGTAACCTGTCGAAACGCGTAGCGGAGGCTCTGCTGCCTGTATACCAACGTCTCTGACCCACAACTGCTGGAGCGATGCAAAGGCAACAAAACTCAGAATGCGGCAGAAAGCTTGCATTCAGTCATCTGGTCACTGACCTCAAAAGATCAGCACGCTTCATTGTTCGCAGTGGAGACAGCAGTACATGAAGCAGTTGCACGCTACAACTTTGGGAATTTGCGAGCCTACACTGAAATGTGCAAGTCTGTGGGCATCAAACTTGAACGCAGCTACAGTGCCGTGTTCAAGAGGAAAGTGGATCCTTCACGCCGAATCGACGAGCAACCTTCGGCGGAGCGTGAATTCGGCGTGTTCTGTCCGGGAACCGAAGGAAGGAAAGTACCCTGCCATCGAAGAAGCTGTCGACAAATGGGTCAGCGAACAGCGGACAAAGGCGTGTGTCCTACGAGGACATTCAGGTGAAGGCTCACAGTGTTGCGAACGAATTGGAAATCCCCCCGCAGTGACTTTAAAATTTCTAAGAAGTGGGTGACCAATTTCATGAGTCGGAATGGCCTCAGTCTCCGGCGGCACACTACTGTTTGCCAAAAGCCACCCAAGGAATATGAGGAAAAAAGAAGCCTTCTTAAACTTCATTAGTGAACAGAAGGCGCAACACGCCTTCACGCGTCAGATCGGCAACGCCGATCAGACACCTGTCTGGTTCGACATGCCGAGCAAACAGACCGTGTCAGCCAAAGTTGAGCGGCAAGTGCGCCTGATGACGACTGGCAACGAGCACAACCGATTTATGGTAATGCTGTGCTGCACCGCCGACGGCCACAAACTGCCACCTTTCATTGTTTTTAAATGGAAAACAATGCCCAAGGAGAAATTCCCCCTAAAGTCATCGTCCGCGTCAACGAGAAGGGGTTTTTCACCGAGGAGACGGTGCTTGAGTGGTTCCGCCTCGTCTGGCTCCCGGCGCCCAGGCGGTCTTCTCAGGCCCAAGAGCATGCTTGTGCTCCACTCGTTCCGTGGTCACATCACGGAACGTGTGAAGAGAGCCGTGGCCAACGCGGACTGCCAGTTGGCGATCATTCCAGGTGGCTTGACTCCTGTGCTCCAGCCACTTGATGTGGCACTGAGCAAGCCATTTAAGGATCGTGTGGCAGCACTATACAAAGACTGGATGGGCGAGGACGACAAGCCCCAGACGCCGACCGGGCGTGTGAAGCGGGCTCCTTTGAGCACTGTGGCACAGTGGGTGTCCGACGCATGGTACGGGCTGCCAGACAGCATGGTGTGCGAAGCTTTCGTGAAGTGCGTGATCACGACTGCCACATGAAGGCTTATGTAATTTGCTGGCAATAAATTTCTTTTGTCAATGTGGTCCCTTTTTTAGAAGAATATATTTGCATTTTTTTTTCCCGATTTCGGGGTCAGAAGTTGGGGGGTCGTCTTATATTCGGAGTCGAATTATACACGGCAATATACGGTAATATACTTTTTTTTTTTTCATTGAGACCAAAAGTACCACCTCGCATTATTTACGTGCAAATACGGTACTAGACCGCGTGTAAGTTCCCTGTAAAGGTAGGTTTCACTGCAGCAGAGGGGTGCTATACCCTGAAGACACCTATCCAGGGGAAATCCGCGCTGCCGCGAAGCCCCACTTCAAGGTTAAGTGGACATATTACCCTCACATCGATCCATCAATTTTTTTAATTTAAAGGATTGTTATACCAGCTTATATGCTCTAAGTAAAGTATATTTTTAAAAAAATGAGACATTTTACAGGTTATCACTTTCATTCTACTGAAAGTGAAATCCTGCTACCATTCAAAGTTGCCTCCACTTCATATGAACCAAAAAGAATGACATTTGCACATGCCTTGTTTCAATTAAAAAAAAAGAATATTGTGCAGGTCAGTTGGGTCATGACAAATATGCTCATTTTTCTTTATAATACGTTATATATGCTGTTCAAATTCGATTCGACCAAACTCACTATTCGCTTCGAACCGCTACACACCTAAAATTTACTATTTCGCACAAGAATAGTCATGACAGCTGACAACAGCGTATGGTGCCTCAGTGAATTTTTCGACTTATTAGCATTTCCGAGCGCCATCTTGGACAGGAGTACAGCGAGCGACTTCATCGGTGCAGATGATGACGTAGCTGTTTCTAACTGCATCGATGCTGAGTTGCCGGTGCCCGCAGAAGTGGTCCCGTGCAGTTATGAAGTTATCAATGCCGCCACAGCTTCCAACCAACCTTTTACCAGGCTACAGAGCTTGCATGGGCATTCAGCGTCCAATCAATGCTGTTGGGGCCGACGATGCTGAATTTGCTTATTTGGAAAGCTTCAATGATATTGAGGATGACTTGATGAATTTGACGGCGTGCAAGAAGCAAGACAAGTTTAGACAAGTTTACGGACTCTTTTCATGCGAAATAAAATATGGTAACTTGCGAAAGAAGTTCTCAGTTTGATTCTTTAGCATACTAATGAGCGAATCATCATGTTGCGCTAGTTATGATATCCAAAGACGGTTTCGAGGCCTGCAATGCCTTAAATACACGTATTTTGTATTTCAAATTATCAATAGTATATCAAACAATTTTCGATACCCTTCGAGTTCGACATATCCTGGATCGACTGTAACTACACGCTTGTCATAGCAGATGACCCCGGTGCTTGTGTTCAATGCAAATATCAGAGAAAGCTGATAAACAACCAGCTTTCCAGAAGACAGTGTCAGAAGGTATCGGCGAAACAAAGTCCTCGCAATATACAGCATAATCTATGGAGAACGAAAGCCAAGCTTAGCCATGCAAGAATTAGCTTGAGTCAGATAAAAGCAAAAAATGAGCCAGGGTGTGACACACATCGTAAAGAGCCAACACTGAGTATAGTGAAATTTTATGTACTTCTTTGTTTTCGATTCTATGCTAAGCCATTGAACAGGGAAGCGCAGCTCTAAGAGAGAACAGGCAAAACACCTGAAGCTGAGGCGATGTACCTTGTGCAGCTTTCTTAACAGGTGTAATTAATAATTTATCATTTCTGGGTTTCTACGTGGGAAACCACAGTATTACCGTATTTACTCGAATCTAACACGCACCTTTTTTCCGGTAAAACGGGTCCAAAAATCGAATGCGCGTAAGAATCGAGTACCACAAAAAAAAAAAAAAAAAAAAAAAAAACCCTATCACATTGCCATTGTCATTTCAAAAATGGTGACTGCCTATCTGGCCTAGCTCTCGAGCAGTGCCATTCTTGCCATTGCTTCGTCCATGTGCCGCGGTTCGTTCGTGTGCTGAGGAGTTCATTATCCCGTTCCACGTTTGCTTCGACAGCATGGAAGTGCCGACTCCAATGGCTCGACGGGTGCACCATGATGCCGCGTTTAAAAGAAAAGTGATAATGCGTGCAGAGACAGACGGAAATCGGGCCGCAGCGCAGTCGTTCGGAGTTCCCCCGAAACGTGCGGCACAGCGAGCGGCACAGCGAGCGGCACAGCGGCCTGTGACAACCGATCTGCTCCAAGTCCAGGCAATGCAGTTGGCCCTAGAAAAAGGGCTAACGCGGAGCGAGTTCAAAGCAAGCAGGTGCTGGCTAACAAACTTCATGAAGAGGAAAGGATTTTCCCTTCGACGGCGCACAGGCATATGCCAGAAGTTGCCAGCGGAGAAGGAAGAAAAGCTTCACACTTTTCAGAAGTACGTACGTTGTGAACCTGCGCCACAGCAACAGCTACCTGCTTGGGCAAATCAGGAATGCCGATCAGATGCCGCTATACTTCGACATGCCTGGCACCACAACCGTGGAGAAGAAGGGGGCGAAGCAAGTGCGCGTGTTGACATCCGGCCACGAAAAACCAGAGTGACTGCAATGCTTTGTTGCACCTCAGATGGCCACAAGCTTCTCCCCCGTACCTAATTTTCAAGCGGAAGGCGCTTCCCGAAAGTCGTCTTTCCGGGTGGTGTGATTGTGCGCGCCAACGAAGGTTGGATGATCACGGACCTAGTAGCAGATTGGATTGATCACGTCTGGCAGAGGCCCGACACCGGTTTGGGGCTGCGAGCGAAGCTCGTGCTCAACGCGTTCCCGGTGCCATTTTGACCAGTGGATCAAGGACAAGCTCGCCGCGTGCAATACGGACCTTGTCATCATACCTGGCGGCATAACATCACAGCTTTAATCGCCTCGATGTGTGCCTCAACAAACCAGTGAAGGACAAGATTCGGGCGCTGTACACCACCTGGCTGATAAATGGCAGCCACGATTTCACACCAAGCAACAGGATGAAGTGCGCCTCTCGCAAGACTTTGCTGGATGGCTGAAGGATGCGTGGTGCGCGATACCGTCAGCAATGGTCATCAAAGCCTTTTTAAGAAATGTGGCATCTCGCGCGCGAATGCCATGGACGGCACCGAAGATGAGATGCTGTGGGCTATTGACAGCAATAAGGAATCGTCTAACAGCGACGAGGACTGATTCATTACGCGAATCGCATCGCCGTAGTGGTTTGTGTTTTATTTTTCACAACTTTAGTGTATTAAAACCAAATACTTGTTCATCTGAATGTTTGAAGTTTCACTCCTAAGGACTTTTTTTTTTCTTTTCTGTCACGAAAAAGGGGTGCGCGTTACAATCGATGTTTTACTTGTTTTTTTTTTTTGGTCGCGGAAAATGGGTGCGCGTTACAATCGGGGAGTGGTAGGAGAATCGAGTAAATACGGTATTCATTCCGATAAGTTTGTCTCATTGTGAAGATGTTTTTGCAATAGAAAGGCAGCTGGTCTGCAAAAATTTTCAATTAGAAATAAAATTTCAGAATTATGTTTGTCATGTTGGTGTCTTTTGTTGTGCTCGACCAAGTCGCAAAGTAAAAGGCAACCCGCAGATGCATTCACTTGAAGCGTCCCTACTGTTTAGGGTGCGAAAGCAATATAAAAGATATAAAACACAAATGATCGAACACCGACACTTATATGCATTAAATATGTAGATGTTTAAGCTCTATGAGTTAATGCGTTAAAATTCATCTAATACCATTTGAAGGTAGGCCACTACTTAATACTTCTGAATTAAAAAAAAAAAAGAAAGGCTCAACTGTCCGATAACAGAAGCACTAAATGTGACTGGGTGCTTTTTGTATACGCTCGTTATAGTGAGAAAACTGCTGCTGCCTAAGCAGATGGGCTAGATTTTGTAATTAGGTGGCATCACAGTGGTTACTAATCGAATTAGACAGTTACACCTCTGCGATAACAACTCGGAACAATACAAAAATCAGCCATGCAAACCCGCTCGCAGAGCTATCACCACGGCGAGCGTGGCACTCCAGTGGCCATCAGCGCCCTCTGGTGGAATGCGGAGCGGTCATCGCATGAAGGACCCTCTTTCCAGCGCCGCACGACACACTTCCCCTTCTAGTAAACTGTAGTTAAGTTCCGCACATTCTTCGTGCCGAACTTAACTAGTGATGTGAGGCTACACCTTCCACCTTTGCTCAAGGGCAATGTGATTCTGGACAAAAGGAGCGAAATTCCAATTCCAGAAGCTGCAATGAACTATCATCATTCCAGAGGATCGCCAGCAACATACGCCTATTGATCAAGAGGCAAAGATACTGCTTCTAGGCGAGACGCTTTTCGAGCACAAGAGGTGCGCCAGACACTCAACAAACTGCATGACTCCATAACGCTCGAAAGCTCAACCTTGACTGGGTAATCGTGGGAGCTGTTTACGCCACTGACATGCAACAAGCGACAACGTGTTCAGAACAAATGTCCAAAAACGGGCGGCCTTCACTTTTTGAGCTAAAGCGAGCGCACAGGAGAGCACGGCAAGAGTGGTGGAAGCACAGTGCTTTCGTGACACTGTTATTTACAGTGGTGTCCAACGGAAGCCGACACAAGACGGGGAGGGGAGTGTTCAGTGCGCAGAGTGCACAGTGCGTCGATGCGCCATCCTATTACCTAATCTACAGTGTTGGGGTATTGTGTGGGCACGCACATGTTTAGTGCTGTGCACGACGTCGTTCCCCGAACAGCAGGGTGCCTTCGACATCGCTGATGGTTTCCAAGAACTTTAGAGTGGAACTTCGCCATGTGCGAAGCAACGCTACGCCTGAAGGCCACAAGCCGCTCCTCCTCCTTCTCTAAGGGCGCAAAGAATGGACCCGGACTTCATGCTTCAGTCCACCTTTATCTTCCCAATAATTCGCACTGCCTTTTTATCGGTGTCGAGTGCTCTAATGACTTGTTTACCCATTGCGTTGTATTACAAGTAATCACAAGGACCCTAATTAAAAGTTTTGGTTTAAAGGAGTTAATTGCATTTGACCCCTTATCTGGCTGGCTAGCCTCACGCTTTTTCTAATTTCGTTAGGAAAGCCACCACCAGGCCAGCGCGAGGCCAACACTATAATACAAATGTCAGGGTTTCAAGCACCAAAACCACAATATGATTATGAGAAACGCTGTAGTGGAGGGGGCTCCAGAAATTTTGACCACCTGGGGTCGTTTAACGTGCACCTAAATCTGTGCACATGGGCCTCTTAGAATGTTGCCTCCCTCGAAATTCTGCCGCCATGACAGAGATTTGATCCCGTAATCTTCAGCTCTGGAGTCGTAACAGTGGAGATTTAGAATATAGCGCCTCTTATTTAATTTCTCAGTTTCATCATTTTTCTTGCAGTGGCACTTTTCCTACACCCGTTTTCTATGTTCTTGTTAATGAATGAAATGTGCCAACATAGCCTTTTGCAGCAAAACATTTTCAAAAAAGTGTTGCTGCAGCCAGGGGAGCAGAAAAGATCTGGCTTCTTTGGCATTACCTCAATAAGGTGCCTGCATACATTGCTAAAATACATGCTGTAGGAAATTTCTTGAGTGAAATGGGTGTCCAATTCCTCTACGTAATTTATGCACTCTTCAGTGGTTGCTGAAATGGCACGGAACAGGTTCTCTGGAACACCGCCTTCCTTGAGAAGCTCAAAAAATTGAATTTTTCCGGAAAGAATTACCCCGGTCTTTATCCAATAATGAGCTATGGCATGTGCAGTCAGCGGGCCTCAGGTCCGAAAAAGTCCTTTACAAGGGGTTCCAGTGACATGATATATGAAATTCTCATATATCATGTCATTGGATTCCTGTAAAGGTGGCTGCGCATAATCACGATCAAAGTCATGCTGCGTGCTATGGCTGCCAGCAGGTGTGTTGCTTGGGTGACACAAATTCAGCAGCAGCTGCAATGTTGGCGAGGAATGCCTTTGCTGTTACCTCGCAGTTATCCTGTGCAGATAACCGGAAAAGCTTTCCTGTCCAAGCATGTTTTAGAGAAGCTATGAATTGGCACACATTGGGTGCTTCCTTGGAACCACGTTTTCAGTGAATGGTGGCAAACAATTTCACCAACGGGTCCTGTTGTAAGTGTCGTGTAAGCAGATTCGAGAAGCTGAACTCTTTTTTTCAGATCTTGCCACAGCAAAAGCAGGGCTCTGATTGTGATTTGCCATCCTCTGATTGTGTGTGGTTGCCTATCCCGAGGAACCACCAAAGTGCCTAGCCAGCGATCCAAGGTATGCACTGCTCCAGGAAGGTGTGGTGTTCAGAGCTGTCCGACATGGCATACCTCATTTTATCGTCCTTGCTTCCTCCATGATGATCTCTTGAGGCTGTCGAAAAGCTTGTCCATTCTCTCTACAAACTCTGCAGTAGATTTCGCATTTACAGGAAGCTCTTTGATGGCCATGAGAGTGAGTAATGCGACAGAAATGGATTCGCTAAAAATCTGGGTTGCATACTTCACTCTCTTATCAGTGAAGGGCATCCTGAAGATGTGTTGTTCCTTGAGCCTTTTGGCCAGTCTACCCTTCAAATATTCTGCAGGTTTGTTGGAAGCCGGATCTGTGTAACGAGTTTTTCTGTACAGGGTTTTGATGTGTTTCCAGGTCACGACCTCTGAGCCAATTGTAAGCTTTCATCTCCTCAAGTTGTCAAACATGAAGTACACTTTTCTATCATTGACTGTAAAAAAGGGCTCGTGAAAAGAATGGACAAGCATCCTCGACAGACTTGCATTGTTTGAGCCCTGGTCGCAGATTACAGCTTTTACCAAGAGACCTTTTGTTGAATCAAGTCAAGCAAAAGCCGTCGCATCACAAGGGCTGGAGTCGCATTGTGAGACACCGCAAAGGCCACTGGCTGCATCCAACTTCTCGATATGCCAGACACCGCTAAAACAACGAGCGCTCTGTTTGCCACACGAGAAGTCCTGCTGTTTCCATCAACTGTGAAGCCAATTACAATGTCTTTTGACGGATCGTACGTTAAATTTTGTTTCAAAGCCTATTTCGTCAAACAGCAGACAGCATGCTCTGTCTTGAACTGGCCAATCGTTGGTTATAGATTTAATTGCATCCATAGCACCAGGTATGATGCCAGGCGTCATGGGGATATCTGCCAGCCAGCGCCTCAACGTCCTCGCACGTGGCAAGTGGAGCACCTTCCTCAAGAAGCGATAGGCCTTTGGTGACCTGGAAGAATAACTTTAGGCCAAACTGCTTCATTTCCTTGGACCAATGCTTTTTAGATTTTGGAAAGGAACAGAGCCGAATTTGAGCTTTTACCAATTTCGAAAAGGTCTCTCGGTACATGTGGCTCAATTCTGTTCAGTGCTTCAATGCGTGTTACATTTCTTGCTTGATGTTTATGTCTGATACGTGCCAATGCTTATTGGTACTTGTCACTACGAGTGACGAGCTTTTGCATACGTTTTTTCGTTTTTGGGATGTATGCAGAGGCAGGTTTTCTGTGGGCTGGCTTGGCCGTTGCTTGAGTTCCTGCTGTGGGCACCTGTGACTGACTTGTTGTGGCCTGTGCGCCAGCTGACAACACTTGGAGAAGCCAGAGGAACCAGCAGGACCTAAAAAGCAAAATGAATCATGCAGGGGTGCAACAGCCGAAATAGAATTTGGCGCAATTTTTGGAGCAGCAAAATGTTACTTTTGGAGCACTAAAATCCAAATTTGGGGCAGGTTACAGGGGAAAAGAACATCAATTTTTTATCACGAAAGACCAAATTTGGAGCAGTATAAAAAGGTTTACATTAAAAAAAAAAAAGATGTACAAACATTCAACACCACCTAAATCGTGCAGAGTGAACATGAGCACTGCTATTTCAATAAAAGTAGTATTTTGAACCACCCCACTGAACAAACAATGATAGAGTCCACATTAGCATTTGCCGCACCTTTCAAATCCTTGGACAAACCCTGCGAATTCAAATGTGGATCTGCCAAGCTGGCGACCTTGAAATTCGGGGGATTCGTAAAACTGAGGAATAGGAGTGGCGAAAAAAAAACTGGCGCACAATTTTCGTTAGTTTTTTTTAAGGCTGCAGAAATGTCATATACTGCTCCAAATGAATGCCAGTAACTTTTTGAGGCGTCAGCGACCACACTAGTACTCACAAGTATGCAGCGTATAAACGCATGAGTAATTGAACAAAATGTGCTGCCCCGTGACTAGTGCGAACAGCCCCTTCCAAAGCTTAATACGCTTTCCCGCAGGACACCGGCGTACTGCGGCGAAGGTGGCTTAAGCAGCGTTCTGATAGGTTAGAACAAGGCCAGGAAATTTTCGAACACCGCTACAGACCCCCCCCCCCCCCTTATTTTTCTTTCACGATGGGGTTAGGTTTAGGATCGCTTGAAAGGCGCGTTCGACCAGGTAAAGTAACAAGGCCGCGTGGCCGTTGGCTCGGCGACGGCACCGGACACCTATTGCCGGGACGACGCAACTTCAAGACAGAAAAATGTTTTATGTGCCGTTGCTATGGCAACCAACGTGGTCGCCGGTGTTCGCAGCACGTAGAGTTTGTTCGCACGCGGAAAACGCGACATACGCTTCCAGCACACCGTGGTTTAGGGTTAGGTCTGCGCGCGTGGATTGATTGATGACGCAAACTGCAGGTGGCCAACGTGGCCTCCATTTCTCAATGACATTGGCGCAACTGAGAAAATTTTGAGGCTGGTCGGGCATTTTGGCGCAGCGTGGCGCAGTTTCCACCAATTTCATGGTTTTGGCACAACTCGGCGCAAAAACGGGGAATTGTAACAATTTGGCGCAACTGGCGCAGCTGTTGCACTCCTGATCATGTTGTTGGTGTGAGTGAATACATGTCACATCCCAAAAAGAAAATAAATCGAATTAAGATAATCTTTTGTTACTTGTGGGTCAGTAATCAAATTTGGTACAGTCAAACCCCTTTATAAGAGGCACTGATATAAGAGACAAATGGGTATAAGAGACACTAGTGTGCCTACATTAAAATACGGGTTGATAAGAAAATGCATACGTGGTACCCTGCTTATAACAGACACCTCATATAAAAGGCAATAATTGCCGCCCTGAGCATGCCTCTTATAAAGGGGTTCAACTGTATATCTAACAACCTATCTTTATTTGCAGAAACACCATCCAGAGGTTTCCATAAAAAAAAACATGCTTTGTTTCCCTTTTTTTGCTTATGTTGCTTACTTTAAGCTAGGTGGCTGTAATTAAAGCTCGCTTTTAGGAGGTGGATCAGAGACACTGCTCTAATTGGTGCTACACACATTGTATGAAAGCTTGGCTTCACTGCATCACATACGGTATGTTGTAGTCGAAATGGAAGTGCTAGCAAACTATCTTATTACTTACACATTCTCATATAAGCACATTATATTCAAATTATGAATTGTTGAAGTAGTAAGCTCAAAGCATGACTTTCCATTCGCTGCGAGATCGGACCATAGGCGGCAGCACCGTCGGCGAGGTAGTGTGGATAGGCAGTTGGCAGCGAATAAAATGCATTGAATGCAGCTTACTGGTAATATCTAAACTACTCTTTTCTGAATCGATCTACGAAGCCCATCTAACATTACTATTACCAGTGAGAGAAACGCAATATGCCAATGAAAGGGATGCTCGCCCTGGGTCACAGTCCGCGCACTTCTGCACTATGTGACGTTTGTTGTTGTTCTACTTGTACGTGTTCAGCTTGCATTCCGCCTACTATGCACTGCTGCAGCGTGACTCAACTACTTAAGTATTTACTTCTTACTCATCTGGATACAAAAAAAAAAGACAAAGAAAGAAAGAACTCATACTGTATTTGGTACTCTATTGTAATGCGGCCACAAATGTGACGCGAGGGGGTGACTTTTATTTGTGTACATCATTCCACTTTCTAGACAACCTGAATTTCAGTATTTGATTGTAATGTGAGGGTCGACTTCAGGTCGCAGAAATTCGGAAAAAAGATTATCGTTACATCAAGTAAACATGGTACCTGTGCGATGATTTGAACAGCACTGTTCGCACGAATACGCATTTTTTTCTTATTCAAATCTCCATGAAATGCAGAACAGTTGATAAGTTTAGTCAGTAAAGCTAAGTGGCTGTTAAAAACTAAAAGAGGCTATTAAAAACTAAAAAGAGCTCACTGTCTGGAGTCCCCCAGAAATTGTCACCCAGCTGCTTGCCATTGCATTTTGCATGAGGAGTTCACCTAAGTCACATGCTTAAAATAATCATGATTGCCTAGCTCTCATGATGGAAGAAATCATTTTAAAAAGCATGCCTTTGCCACATTGATTAGCTGTCATGTCTACATTTAAAATGTGTTTTTCTCAAGATGCAATTTTGGGCAACTTCTTGAGTTTGGACATCATGTTTTCGGTACTTCTGATGGCCAGACTGGGATCAAATTTTTTACATATATTCTTTAACATGTGAAGAGTGCAATTATCTCTTTTGAAACCTGGTATCACTTATATAATTATTATGAACTTAAAGTAAGCAATTAGTATGGGGTGAGCATTTTAAGACTTCTCACATTACAGTTTTTCTTGTTCATCAAAATGTCTTATACACACTTCCTTGTTTGTTATTTGCATTTCACAGTTAATGTGGAGCAATATGAGCCATCAGTGGCTCATAACCATAAAAGTTTCGTGGCAGTAAAAGTGTTTGCAAAAAAGCTATATTTGACACACTGTCATGGTACAAAACTAAAACTATGCAACTTACTATAAAATGATTACGTATTCGAAATCTGCCTAAAAACCTATGTAAACAGAAAAAATTTTATTGCCCTAAGCTACAGACAAACAACTTTCTTTTAACACGAAAGTGTTTTATGCCGGGTCTAACATGGCTCCACTGACGTATTTCCGTCACGGATATGACGTTGCAAAATATACACTACCAGATGGCAACGAAAAAACGTTCAAGGAAAAGTTCCTTTACCAGGAGTCAAACCTACGACCTCTCGCTCCTCAGAATGAGGCACGAAATGACTCAGCCACGAACCGTATGTTCTTCGGAGTACTAACGGCAAGCTATTTATATACACCATCTGCAGTTAAATCTGGATATAACGAAATTGAGAAATTCCCGAAAAAAATTCGTTACAAACAGGTTTTCGTTATATCCAGTTTCAGCACGAAATTCGAAAAGGAAACGCACAAATTAAACAAAAGCAGAGCTCACCCAAAACACTTATTTAGCAGTAAAAAACTGCGTTGTTATTGCAATAGCAATTATACGGACAGTCTCGACGGGTTTTTTCCGTCACCACCATGTTCCGTATAAAGTCCAAATTGATGTCATGCCCCCGCGCATCATAACTTTTACCCGCGGGTAAAAGCGCACGAGTGGGGGCGACGAGTGCTGCTGAAGCAGAGTTCAAACGAGCCGGCACATCTCTATCACCCGGAGGCCGCATGCGATAACATCCCCCCCACATATTAGACCTGCCGTCGAATGCTCAAGCAAAGAGGAAACAGCCCGACCATCTTGAACGAGCATGATAAGAAGAGGAGGTGTAGGGGGGGGGGGTCACTCGAGCAGCAACAGTGAACTTCGATGTTAAGGGCGTAGTCGCTTTCAACGCGAAGAGACAGTGTGAAAAGAGCACTTCTGCCTGGAGCGGCCGTATTTTCTTACACCAGCGTTTCGTAGGGTTACGCGATATCGGATCCAAAAGAGTAGGTTGCCATCCTTACTTCATATAACATTACAATATGTTGCTTTCGCATTCATTGCATTGCATTCAACGCGCCATCGTGTTGCCGGAACTAATCGGCTAATCGCGAAGGCTACGGTCTAGCGAACTCGAGGCGCAGCGCGGCGCAAGACTGCAAAGCACGTGACGAGTCGACCTCTGAAGATCCGTCGTCACCGCGGTCTCGGACGGTTTCCACCAGCGCCTAATCTGACATCTCGGTAGTGACGACACGGTTTTCCGCTTACAAAAAAAAAAAAATACAATGCTGAAAGTCGTCGGGGCCCACTCCATGCGCGCGCCGCGCAGTGGAACCATGCACGCGCGAACGGCGTTGGAAAACGAAAAGCGAACGACACGTATACCACAGAATACAATTCAGAAAAGCGCTCTCCATATGCAGCACGGCCCTCTCCATATGCGACGCGAACTTGAAGCGTACCGACACGGAGCAAGATTTATTATCATTTTTTTTTTATGTGTCACTTTAACGAAGTGCAGTTCAGAGACTTCTGCAGCAATCAAAGAATGGCGCTGCCAATGCTAAAGTCGTTTTCTTCTTTTCTTTTTTGGCTTGAAGGGAGGGAGAGGGCACATGCGTGCATTCGCCCGCGGAGGCAAGAACGGCGGCAAAGCCGGCTCGAGGCGCCTGCCTGCCCGCCTCGCAGTTGCCGGGGCTCCGGGCGCGCCGCGCGTGACACCACCGCTTCGCGCTTCATCGGCGGCGAGGCAACCGTGGAAGATGCATGCTCGTGCCAATATGACAAAATCTGGGGCAAAATTTTTAGGTTGTTGGTGGCGAAAATTCGTTATATCAAGGGTGCTTCCCGCTGCCACTTTGTTACATAGAGGTCGCAAATACATGTGCTTCTATGGAGTAATGGCGTGGAATAGAAAAACTTCGTATTATCAAGGAATTCGTTACATGGAGGTTCGTTACAGGCAGGTTTAACTGTACTATCAGCTGTACTTAGAGATAGGCGACTCCAGCGTGTTTCATTATGATTAGCGAGATGGCGCGACGAGTGCAACAGTGCACTTTAACAGTCGTAGCTCCACACGTTGCGATGTGTGCACGTTTATCTCATGATCAGGGTGCTTTGTACGTGTTGTGCTGGCGTTAAAGTTCCAGAGAGCACTAAGGTCACTTCGCTTGCTGCAGCGGCCGCGTTTGCGAAAGAAACGCGCTGCTCAGACACAGAGAAGTAAACTGCGGTAGTTGTTAGTTAACACTCACCCGTGCGTAACTTAGACTTAGGTGCAGGTTAAGGGGGGACGAGGGTCTTAAAATAGCAAAAAATTCTAAAAAGTGTTGACTTTCGGAAATCAATATTTGAGGTATTTAGTCCAAAATTACTCTGTGGAAAAATGTTATGTTATGGCAAAATACCCATTCTTCTTCTTAAAGGCATAATATATTAAATTACAAATGTTTTTAAAGCTTGAAATGCAATTCTCTAGGCTTTGTTATTTTTGTGAAGTGAATCTGCCCTACAGAAGTTTTGAGGAAGTTTCTGTCAACATATTTAAACAAACTTGGTATCATTCTTTTCCACAGCACTTGAACTACAGGCTAAAGCTTTTCTTTTTTTCACAACCTAGATGGAAATGTAATCATTAGATAAATACCAGCTAATTACTGGACGCTCACTTTTACCTTCCAAGTTTGAAACTTTTCTGATCAAAGAAATATCTGTTTTAACATCTAGTTTGCTTTAGCCTGTGAGGTGGACTTTTTAGAAGAACCATGTAGTTTTGAAAACTAACTTTTTGTATTGTAAGTTGCCATAATGACCCGTAAGAAATTACCTAATTACAATGTGGAAACTGGTCATTTCTTCCTTTCTAAATGAGATATTTGAAATCTGTTTGCAGATCTGAAATCTCCATTCAATGATACACGTGCATGGTAATTTTAATTGAGATAAGATAATAAATAAAAAACTTTTTTTTTTAACACCCTCATCCCCCCCTTAAAAGACCCCAGGTGGTCGAAATTTCCGGAGCCCTCCACTACGGCGTCTCTCATAATCACGTCGTGGTTTTGGGACGCTAAACCCCAGATATTATTGTCAGTTCGCGCTCGTCCTGTGTATAGTACTTGTGTGCTCGTTTCCTGTGTCCTTCTTTGTGTTTTAGCAGCACGCCTTAAGTGTCAAGCTGTGACAGTTTTTAGTTCATGCTCGTCCTGTGTATGTTCTTTTCATGCGACCTTTCTGCTTGAGGAGTGCGCTGAAAGTTTCGAGCTGCCTGCCATTCTTCGCATGACATTACAATTTGTTACTACAGTCGATCTCAGGTATATCGAACTCGGATGTATCGAATTATTCGCTATATCGAACAGTTGATAAATCCCCTTGAATTTCCCATGCAAAAGTATGGGACTGTTGCACACGTACATCGAACTCCCGCAGAGCGTAACATCCGATATATCGAACGCTGCGCCGGGCCGAACCCCAGAAAGAGCATTTATTCTTCCCAAAGATTGATCATTTTTCGGCCGCATTCTAACAAATTTCGATCCCTCCTCGTGCGCATGTAACGAAAAGGCGGTGTTATTCGTTGATGGTTGGTTACGCAGCGCTTGTGAGTGCACTGGCACGTGATGCACGATCTGTTGTAGGTTTTAAGGTAGGTCACCACCTTCAAAAACGCATTTTTTGAAAAAAATTGAGTTGTTGGGATTTTTTATTTTCAAGTTCCCTGTCCATTCAAGAAGATTTAGAAAAAAAATAATGCAGTTATATTAAGCCATTTGAAAGTTATGACCTTTTTTCAACACCTGCTGGACACATCCGAAACTGAAAGATTCCGATTCGACATCTACCATCTCGTCATAAATGTTTTTCGCGTACATATTACGTAATGCTAAGGTGTTTAAGAACATTCTAAAGCTTGTAGAACATGATGTTTTCAATTTATTTAAAAATTTCCTCTACTCGGCTCCGGCACTCCATTGTTTAAGTTGCGCCTGCTCTCACTCGGCAGTCTGTGTTCTTTTTGTGTGCCATTTCGAGCTCTTGGACTTAGTTCTGGGTTTTCAAGGAGAAAGTTATAGTACTTCATGAAACATGAAGTACAGGTGAAGTATAGAACGAAACAGAAGCGTTTATGAAAGTTAGGGAATCAATATTCCAAGTGTGGACCCACTGTGGAGCACGGGGATGAGAGTCAGCTGGAGACACGAAACGAGCTAGGAAAAAAATGTGTGCTTCATCTCACTCAAAAGAAGATTATGGCGCTTCAAAAGAGGTCCCAAGCTATAAGCCTGGTGAATTTCAGGTCTATTGAGTGTTTCTTTGTTTCATAGACATTCGGTTCAAATCTTTAAAGCCATTTTTCTCAAAATGTGATTTTTTGCTTCCTACAGTTACGCGAACAATGATAACCGTCTTTCTAATGAATATTTTCGCATAAAATTTTTTGTGCTGTTTCTTTATAGGTGGAGCTGTGCATTCAAGCAGAATTATTGAAAACTAACGGTAACTTTTTGTACAGTGGCCAACTGTGAGCAAAGCAAACCTGCCAAATATCAACTTTTTCAGTCTTTTTATGATAACGCACCCAAGCTTAGAGATATGATGATCGTGGAGGTTAGATGCACAGAAGGTTGTCCTCACTATGTAGTTGCGAAGTCGCGTTTGAATTGCAACAAGAGTTTTTTAGTTATGACTGTTGGCGCAACATGCATATTTTGGCACATTTTGATTTTTATAAATTTTATGTTTTTGATTTTTATCTATTTCATAATCAAAGCTTAAATTTACCGAAGCCCAACAATCCAAAACCATAATTATAACTTTTGGACCAAAACGGTAAAAGTTTTTCTCGAAGGTGGTGACCTACCTTAACTAGGCTTGTGCGAATATTCGAACGTTTCGAATATTCGAACGAATAGTGCAGTATTCGAATTCGCTTCGATTCGAATTTAAATTATTGAAAATTTCGAAGTATTCGAAACGGACGAATAGATGCTTATTAATCCGCATGTAACCCCCTGTAAAAGCAGTTTCACTGCAGTGGAGAGGTGCTAAGCCGTGAAAACACGTATCAAGGGGAAATTCGCGCTGTCACGAAGCCCCACTTCACGGTTAAATGAAGAGATTACCCTCACATCGATTCATTTTTTAAGTCTGAAAGCTTGTTATACCGGCTTATATGCTCTAGGTATAGTAAATTTTCAAACGTTACATTACAGGTTATCACTAGCATTCTACCGAAAGTCAAATCCTGCTACTACTCAAAGTTGTTTCCACTTCCCTTGAAGCAGTGGCCTATTGAATAGGCTATAGCACCCCGCCCTCTTTTTTTTTTCCTTTTTTTATTCGCCCGTCTACTCTCCTCTTCGCTTTCCTTTTCCCTTTCCCCCTCCTCTTAGTGCAGGGTAGCAAACCGGATGCTACACTTCTGGTTAACCTCCCTGCCTTTCTCTCTTTTTATTCTCTCTCTCTCTTAAAGCAAGAAAATGGCATTTGCACAGACCTTGTCCCAATTTTTTTTTAATATTGTGTGGTTAGGTCATGACAAATATGCCCATTTTTCTTCATAATATGCGACATATACTATTCGAATTCGATTCGAAATTATTCGAACAAAATAACTATTCGCTTTCGAATTCACTTCGAGCCTAAAATTCACTATTCGCACAAGCCTAATCTTCAGCTAACTGCGCAGTAGTGTATGTAGCCTAGCGCAGTTGTGTGCGTGCTGCACGCATTTAAAGGCAATAACCCAAACACGCCGCACCACCCTTCATGCTGCCTCTTCGTGTGGGACCACTAAGTGTGCCGCACAGACGCGTTGCCTTTACGAGCGAAAGAAGCTCGTCATAGCTGCACCCGTGTGCTGTCAGGGAATGCAGTAGGCATAAGGAACGCTTTCTTGGCAAACGCATGCGTACGATATGGCAAGCATCCCACAGTGACAGCGTGTACTTAGTAGGCGACGTGCTGCACACAACTAGGAACGATCGGCATCACGGGGCAGCAGATGTGGCTTCTCAGTGGAGATTTATGCATGGTAGCACATTGGGGAAAGCCAGACGACTGAGTCGTCCGCTCTTCCGCCAAATCCTTTGTGTTCGGCGTCATCATCTTTAAACGCTCCAAGGGAGAGCCGTAATTTCTTGCACGCTTCGCTGCCATTGGCGGTGCTCATCACGAGATGCAAATGTGCAATTGGCGGTTAGGTGCGTAGTTAAGCGGGGTTCGTGGTAAGTAGCAAATGTGTCCACGAGGGCCTGGGAGCCTAATACCTGTGTCACAGGCAGACAAAATGGCATTAACTTCCTATTGTGTTAGGATTTAATGCCACTTGCGTGGTGCCACACAGAAAAATCAAATGGCATTCACCTTAATGCCATTCGCCACCTAATGCCTTTGCTACAATTCATTCGACTGAGGAACGCGTACTCTCGACACCAAAGCTTGCTCAGTGCAGTACACATAAAACATTTGAAATAGCATCTATCTTGTCAAAAATATTTTATGCATGACTTCTCACACGTAGCATGTTATTCCCCAGTAGCACTATTGCGAAATTCACTTCAGAATTGCAGCAGCTTCGACATGATTGGCGCCATGTTGCATTCTACGCTTCGAATTCGATAAGCAATGGCCGTGGTTGCTGTGATCAGTTGTAGTGTTGTAAAAGACGGCAAAACTCAAGCTAATGGCACCATAATATGCTCACTTCTCATATTCACTGTTCGTGAAAGCAGAGTAGAGCTGTTAAAATGCGTGTTTATGTTTTATCTAGGCTTGTGCGAATAGTGAATTTTAGGCTCGAAGTGAATTCGAAGCGAATAGTTATTTTGGTCGAATAATTTCAAATCGAATTCGAATAGTATATATCACATATAAATAAAAATGGGCATATTTGTCATGACCTAACTAACCTGCACAATATTAAAAAAAAATTGTGACTAGGTCTCTGCAAATGCCATTTTTTTGCTTCAAGAGAGAGAGAGAGAATAAAAAGAGAGAAAGGCAGGGAGGTCAACCAGAAGTGTAGCATCCGGTTTGCTACCCTGCACTAAGGGGAGGGGGAAAGAGAAAAGAAAGATAGAAAAGGAAAGGGAAAAGGAGAGTAGACGCGTGAATAAAAAAAATTTGAAAAAGAATAAAGGCGGGCGCGCTATAGCCTATTCAATAGGCCACTGCTTCAAGGGAAGTGGAAACAACTTTGCATAGTAGCAAGATTTGACTTTCGGTAGAATGCTAGTGATAACCTGTAAAATATGTAACGTTTGAAAATTTACTATACCTAGAGCATATAAGCCGGTATAACAAGCTTTCAAACTTAAAAGCCGGCAGATCCCACAGACTGTGGGAATCGATTTAATGCGAAGCAGCCAGGAAGGAGTAAATCATGCTTTACATAATTTGCATGTCAACTTTTACATGCTAGGACCTGTCATTCATGTTCGTCAACAGTCACGTCGCGCAATACCAATTTTGGGGTATATCAAGCTAGCGAACTGGACGCAAGCGCACCATGAGCGTGGCATGTAAATGGCGTTGTAGATGACATGCATGCCAAGATTTCCATGTTACCACCTGTCATTACGTTCGTTCTACAGTCATGCCACTCAATACCAAATTTGGTGTATATCAAGTTAACGAAACGGCCGCGAGCGCGCCATGAGCGTGGAATGCAAGTCATGTCGCACATGACAACTCATGATTTCCATATTACCACTTGTCATTTATGTTCGTCATACAGTCACGTCACTCAATAACAAGTTTGGTGAATATCAAGCTAACGAAACGGCCGCGAGCGCGCCATGAGCGTGGCATGCAAGTCATGTCGCACATGACAACTCATGATTTCCATATTACCACTTGTCATTTATGTTCGTCATACAGTCACGTCACTCAATAACAAGTTTGGTGAATATCAAGCTAACGAAACGGCCGTGAGCGCGCCATGAGCGTGGCATGCAAGTCATGTCGCACATGACAACTCATGATTTCCATATTACCACTTGTCATTTATGTTCGTCATACAGTCATGTCACTCAATAACAAGTTTGGTGAATATCAAGCTAACGAAATGGCCGCGAGCGCGCCATGAGAGTGTCATGTAAATCATGTTGTTCATGACATGCACGTCATTATTTGCATATTACCACCTGTCATCTATGTTCGCCATACAGTCACGTCACTCAATCCCAAATTTGGTGTATATCGAGCTAACGAAACGGCCGCGAGCGCGCCATGAGCGTGGCATGTAAATCATACTTTTCATGACAAGTTACTCATGATTTTCATGATATGACTAGCCATTTATGTTCGTCATACAGTCATGTTATGCCATACCAAATTTGGTATAAATCCCATTAACGATACGGCCAGGAGAGCTCAAAGTCGTAGGCGGCTAGATAGATAGATAGATAGATAGATAGATAGATAGATAGATAGATAGATAGATACGCTCAAACTCGCCGAAGTTCGCTAAGAAATGCTTCGCATTTAAAAAATGAATCGATGTGAGGGTAATCTCTTCATTTAACCGTGAAGTGGGGCTTCGTGGCAGTGCGAATTTTCCCTTGATATGTGTTTTCACGGCTTAGCACCCCTCCACTGCATTGAAACCATCTTTACAGGCGGTTACATGCAGACTTATATGCACCTGGAAAGGTGCTTTCGTGGCGTAGCACCTCTCCACTGCAGTGAAATTACCTTTACAGGGGTTACATGCGGATTAGTATGCATCTATTCGTTCATTTCGAATACTTCGAAATTTTCAATAATTTAAATTCGAATCGAAGCGAATTCGAATACTGCACTATTCGTTCGAATATTCGAAGCGTTCGAATATTCGCACAAGCCTAGTGAAGATGCTTATCGTGAGTGTTGTCACAGCAATTAAGCCAAACTGGCGCGATCGCCTGCCGCCATCTCCCCTCTGTGCATTTCCGATGCTTATACCGCAACATCAATCCCCTGCGCCATGACAAAGGCCCCTTTGGATTTGCGATACGCTACGCCCCGCCACACTTTGGCGTTGTGGAAAAGCTGCCTTTCGGACTCTGCTACCGCCACAAATGAAGTGACTTGCAAAAGTGCTGGTTCGAACATACGTGATGACATATGTGGCAGAGGTGGGGAATTCAATTAATGCCGTTTTGGACCTGCAGTTTGGGCATAAAGCAAAGAAAAATCGGACGGCGAAGAGTTTCAGCATCCAAAATTTCGGACGTTCTTATACAGCGACGTCTATGAGACTTGTGGCAGTGCTTCGAAAGCATCCGAATTTTCAAGCATGCCCGAAAAAAAACGGGCAACTGCAAAATTGGACGGCTGCAAGCTGCTGCGACTAGAAACCAAATCACTTTTTTAAGTACTACAGTGAAACCTCGTTAATACATACTTGCCCGGAATGCGGCATAACTACGTACTAAACGGTACTACGCTTTAACCAGCAAGTGAAAATTTGCATCTCTTGGCGTGCACCATCACCCCCAACAAAGAAATAAATACAGTGCCACTGCAAATATCGCCTCACATAACAGCGAAACGCTTTTTCTTTCTTTGTAGCAAAGCGCAAAAAAGATTCTGGCACTCTAGCTTGATTCTGGCACTACTGCGTGCAGTGGCAACGCCGAGTAGTGTTTTGAAACTATTGCAGGGTCTGGGATATGCAGGGACGAACATAGAAACGTAGCGGACAGTATCGGCTTTCTGCATTACATGTGTATGCATCTGCACCGCGATCTGCCACTAAGCGAAAACAGACAGCTTCACTGACAGCTTCACTGACAGCTTCATTGAAAGCTGTACGGCCGCATGGAGCCGATCATCCCTGGATGCAGCGCGATGCTTACTCAGCTCACGCAGTCACTGCGGGGCTGCTTGCTGTACCGTATGCGCGTTTGCCGTGCGAGTGTTCTTCGTATCGACTCTACTCCAGACTGAGTACAGATGCGGTGGTTAGCTAGTTGGGTTATCACAACAATGACGAGCTTCCTGCAAGTGATGCGCACTCCGCAAGCTCGTGATGCAGTAGTAGTCCGGCAGCATACGGTGGCGCGTTTTATTGGCCGCCTAATAAAAGCTCGCAGTACCATTACAACAGAGCTAAGCTTGCTGTACCTTACACACGAGCTTGACGTGACAGTTTCAATGCAGCGAGATTTCTCGGCGCCCACGACGCTCAACTCTACAACAGCAAGCTGCTTTCATTTCTACAAAGGCACGCACTTGAATGCGGTCCCGCACAACGAGGCAACAGCGATCGGCAGCCTAGCGTGCTCATGTTATCCCCTATTAAAAGCGTGCGGTAGACAAAGTACCACTACGCCACACGCATGCCCGAGCAGCAGACGGTGATAGGGTTGTCAGCGATGTCATACTGGCGCGTTCGTCGGCGGCCACCGTCATGCCTTCGTTCTTTCCCAATGCTTATCTGCAAAGGCGTCGCTGCACAACTGCGTTGAAGTCGGAAGCGTTAAACGACCGATCTCTACGATTCTATAAATAGAAGACCTCATGCAGCACATTTTGGCGTTGGCAAAGTTCAGCGGCCCTATAAACTTTTATGCTACAAAACGTTATCGAGGTACGCAAGGTACGAATTAACCAGTAGGCATAGGATGAACCACCACGGCTTAGGCGGTCAGCGAATGCATTAATCTCTTTGAGACTCGGTCGGAGGTTCATCGTAACTACGTTTAAACCGTTAGTATGTTTAAAGCGGGTGCATAATAACGAGGTTTGACTACGTGGCTCACCTTGTTTCTTGGAATCTTCAAAGAACTCTGGAAAAAAAAGAACAAAAAAAATTCGGTCAGGTTCAGGACGTGAAAACCGTTGCACAGCGAAGCTGTAAGTGCACTATTGTATGTGAGGGTACACTAACGCAGCTTAGTCTCACTCCAATTATCATTCAGAATCTTCATCATAATTTCATTTTAGTTATTTCTTTATTCACAACCCCCGTGGTCACATCACCTGTGTGACACCTACGGTGCACAGTAGAATAAGACAGCTTCGCTGTAAAAGTTAGGCTTAAGTACACACTCAAGTACACTGAATACATTTTAAGTGTTTATATTTAACTTACGTGTATGGTATTACAAAGCCACACATTCCTCACAGGGCCTTGCGATATCGCTAAACACGCTAAAACACTGAATGTTAGAAGCGTCAGGTTAGCGCTGGGCATAGCCAGGCGGCCACTGTGATGCGCGCGCCTCCTTTCGGCAAGAAAGGGAAAGAGGTCCCCGATTTCTCCTCATTCCAACATGCTCCACCTAAACTATTCTAACATCGTGGTATTGGGGAAGGGCAACAGTAATGGTGATCTCATGTTAAGTGGTATTCACCTGGGTGCACCAGGGACCTCAGACTGGGCTCGTGCACCTTCACAGAGGGGACTGCTCCCAGCGCGAGTCTTCTGCGGGTATTGCTGGTGAAGCAGTCCCTGGTGAAGTGCTTGGAGCACAGCACGGAAGTTGCATGCACTTGGGCCCTTGGCTTGTCCTTAAGGTCTGGCCTGTTGGCGTAGTGGAGCCAAACTTCATATCTGAAACGATGTGTAGGCAAGTTGTTCTGTTTAACACTTCGTGATTATGTAACGCTCATAGAAAAAAAGGGACAGCTGAGTATGTTAATGCCATGTTTTTTTTCTTTTTCTGTTTTGGCTGGCAGGTAATGAACTTTGCTTGCTGATGTTGGATGCTAATGAGTACACACTGGAGCTGTGCAAATAGCAAAATTTTGGGTGCGAAGCAAATTCGAACATTGAAGTGTGAGTGCGAATTGAATAGAATATTTTTCTAATATTTCTAGAATATTTCTTTAATACTTCAAAGCAAAATTGCAGGGAACAAAAAAGTTGGAGAATATTCCTAAGCATAATCTTATGAGATAGCGCCAACATGAAAGTGTTTCTTTTGGCTAGGTTGACGAGGCGTTGGCGGGGTGGTGTTGCATAGTTGTCTTATCAAGAATGAGGCAATGAAGAGGCCCAAATGTATTTATGTACAGGGCTGGTCAAAAGTTCGCAGGCCACGCTTCCATAGAAATGCATGGGATTAGTGGCCTGTGAACTTTTGATCCCCCCCCCCCCCCGTACATGATTTGGTGCAACCAAAGTGTTGCCGACAACACTTTACATGTGAAAGGCAACGATGGTATTTCCCCAGCCTCTCCTCCTCTTTCAACTTCTGTGGAAGCCTAACTGATGTGGCGGACAAGGGTGTGCTCCCATCGAGTTGGGAGTTCCAAGTCTGCCTCGTAGACGTCAATACTATATAAGAACATCTGAAATTTTGGATGCTAGAAATCTTCAACGTCTGATTTTTCGGACTTCCTCCTCAAATTTCAGGTCCAAAAAAAGGATTAATTGAGCCCCCCACCACCGCCACATATATCATCTTGATGTTGGAACCAGCGTTTTCTTGAATTAATACATTTGCGACCGTAGCAGAGCCTGAAAGGTAGCTTTGCCGCAATACGAGTGTGATGGGGTGAAGCCTATTGAAAATCTGAAGGGGCCACTGCCAATCGGACGTTGACCGTGTCTTCGGGAAGTTCGAATAGTTCGAATAGTAAAATTCCAGCGCGAATCGAATCGAACAGCAAACACTATTCAAAAAAAAAAAAAATTTGAAATTTCGAATATTTGCGCACCCCTAGTAGACACCCATAAATTTGCCATAACTACACTATGTTCACCAGTAAAGTGTGCACAATTTCCTGGTGCTTTACGCTCTATGAAATATGTCTGTGCTATAACTTTACAAATGTGTCAGATAAAGAAAAAAAACTGCCTGCAATATGCTAGTGCATACGTGAGCAATCATCACTTAGAAAACTGTGCCAGTGAACTGAATGACAAGGTTAACTGCCAGGGCTGAGCAACGTGAACATCCTAATCTTGTGCAAAGAACGTTTGCCATTATGCCCGCCTGCAGGACGCTCGATCCGAGCACAGTGCACGGTGTGTATCTAACAGGTCTGCTTGTTTTGCAAACATCAGCCACATGTCATAAGCGCACACATCAGAAGCAGTATTTGTACATTCGGCAGTCGGGTTTTGTCGCCTTCGTTGTCTTTGCGGTCACTGTAATTCCTGGAATCAATCAAGATCATTTCCGTCACACACGAATTGTGCACTGCTTGGCTGCACCCTCATAAGTACTAAGAGTGCCTAGTTGCACACAAATCTGCTACAGCGATCAGTGCGCACGTTTGTAGATCATCACGACTTTCATGCGCGACACATTAAAAGTACACCTACTTGTGTAACTGTGTGCACGTTATCTCTTAGAGAGGTGCAACGTGGTTGTGACGTTGACGAAGGAAGCAGTCGACTTGTTCAAACATTTGGGCGAACCTGCCCCCGAAAATGAAAAGACAACGTGTGAGCGATTCACACTGTAAACTGATAGCGGCATGAACAGTCGTTGGCCATCGAGTGAACTCATTTGCGGTAAGGCGCGTCTGCATTTATACATGCAGCATCGCAGGGTTCTAGCGTTATTGCTGGCACTTGCGAGAGTTCTCGAATAAACCTGACCCTTCGCATCTTGCGTGAAATCTTAACAAAAATGATCTCAGACACTGCGAAGCCTCTCGAACATTGCGACGTGATTTGCGCTGAGCGTTGCCAACAGCTTTCGTGGGTGAAAAACATAAAGCAAGAAATGGGCGTGGCAGTATGTCTAGCTGTGAGTGTGCTGATGACGCAACTTAAAGTACAGTAGACTCTCAGTAAACGGAAATCTGTTAAACGGAACTGCTGCTTAAACGGAACAATTGCTTCTGACAAGATTGGTCTCATTCTTGTACAGTCGACTCCCGTTAATACGAAGTTCACGGGACCCGCAAAAAACTTCGAATTAAACGAACTTCCAATTAAGCAAAATGCACAAAAAACGGCACTTTTATTAGCTTAAAACCCGACAGTTGCCTCAAAAAAGATAGTCCGTTATCTTCTTCTGCTTGCCGAATCTGGCTGCGGCTAGCAAGTTTTCCAAGCAGTACACATGTCGAAGTGCTTCTTCAGCGTTGTCTTCTCCAACAAAACAAAAAAAACGCTGCGCGAGAGCCAGACCCGCAGCTACGTCGGTAGCCCTCGGTGGTGGTTCGTTTCCGATGTCATCGTCGCTTTCAGGAATGCAATCATGGGGCTGAACCATCTGCACGATTTAGCTGTCCGTTAGAGGACCGCATGTTTCGACGTTGCGTCCCACGACGACGAACTCTTCAAAACGGACGTCACCAAGAGCGGTGCCAAAACTACCATAATCAAGTTCACCTGTTTGCACTTCATGAAATTCGAGAGCGTGTTAGGCTTAATGCCGTACTTTCGTGTATGTTTCGTGCTATGTCTTGCTTGGCGGTGCCTCCTTAGTCAACTTCTTTCAAGACTTCGACTTTCGTCGCCAGGTCAAGCGTTCGGTAGCGGCCGCAAAGTTGCCATTATCAAACGTCGCCACCACAACACTCAAAATTAGACGTGGAAACGCGTGCAGATTCACACCAGCGCGCGCGGCTGAAGCACTGAACTTCTTTCAAGACTTCGACTTTCCTCGCCAGGTCAAGCGTTCGGTAGCGGCAGCGAGTTGCCATTACCAAACGTCGCCACCGCAACACTCAAAACTTAGACGTGGAAACGCGTGCAGATTCAAACCAGCGCGCGCGGCTGAAGTGGCTGAAGCCCTGAAGCACTGAACAAATTACAAAGAAAGACCTAGTCAGCCGATGCGATCGATGCGATGCGCCGGCGTTGACTAAACAACCTTGCCGCTTCATGAGCTGTGGCGCTGCGGGCAGTGGCGATGGCGACAACAGTGAACAGTTGTGCTGGCGGGAACAGCGTGGTCTGACAGCTGTTTTGGCACTTGCAATATTCCCCATTTTATTGAAAAATTACGGTCGCCTCGAGGCTCTCGACTGAAAAATAACTTCTAATTAACCAACATTGCGGGCTTTTAACTTCGAATTATCGAGCATTTTTTCCTATAGGGCTGCATGCAAAACTGACGGGTCCACTTGTTGACTTCTAATTAACCGAAAATTCCAATTAAGCGACTTCGAATTATCGGGAGTCGACTGTATTCTGCACCCTTGTTCATCTCTCAGTAAACGAAACTCTTGTTAAATGGAACATATTTTCCTGGTCCCTTCAGGTTCCGTTTAATGAGAGTCTACTGTACTGCCATTAACCACTTCGAATAATGGCTTGTGGCATAATGGCGCAATGCTGTTGCATTGATTAAAGGGGCCATGACACGGTCACCCAACAATTTGTGGTTTTCAGCGAAGACTAGAAGTAGAGGGTCTATTATGTCTATACATATATGAAGAGTGGGCTGTAAAAGAACATTTCAGTGTAACACAAGCCCTAGGAGTCACTGGCTCTAAACCCATCCCACTGCCGGCGGCTGCCATTTTGCCATGACGCTTGTGACGTCATGTACAGCAAGCAGCGGAGCTGTCGTCTTCTACCAAAGTTTCAGCCACTGCAAATCGTTCAATTTCAGTGCCAAGCCGAACAAAGGTAAAATATCTTAATTTCACGCGCAGCTGACCACGGAACAACCTCGTTCGCCAAAATGCAGGCGCTTGCACAGCTCGCTGCTTGTTGCGTCCCGGCTCGCGAGTGTGCCAATGTTGGCCGACTCTCGGGCAGCTTGAGTGTTTATAAAGATACAGTCGCCGACCATTTATTCGGACTCGGCGGGAACCGCCGGAAAGTCCGAATAATCGAGAGTCCGAATAAAAGGATGCACCAGAAATAAAGCACCTTTATTGGCCCAGTGGCCGGAAAAGCTAGTCAATGCACGTCTGCACACAAGCACAATCACAGAAGACCGAGTCGGGCTGTATTTCAGCCAGTGTTTGGCCATAACCGCAGGTTGTAGCGCTGCCACGGCCTGCGGTTCATCGGAGTCGCTGTTCACCTACGCTGATTTGGGGACCCGACAGACGATCTCATCATCGCCCAACTCGGCGAAAGCTCCCAAATAACATTGTATTGAGGTCGGCCGCCTTCGAATTGGCGAATAATTGTGGCCTTTTTCGCCATCCCCAATGTCTTGTGGTTGCCGCGTTTCTTCGTTAGTTCCGACCGCACGGATGGAATGGGTGGCGTCGTAGCTGTCGTAGCCATTTCAGTAGATTAGGCCTAGCCACAAAACAACTGACAAGCAAACTTTCAAATGCCAAAAGGGAACGACATCAGACTAGTTCGTGCAGCAGAGCTCGTGATTCCGTCCTTCCTTGGTCCGTTTCGTACGCGCGGCCATTTTGAACGTCACACCAATGGCGCGATTTTGTACGCGTTCCAAATAAGAACGGGGGCGTTTCCATCGTTTCCATGCTTCTACGTCACAAACACGTGACCGTCGTGAGGGCACGTTCCGATCCAAGTCAAGCCGTCTGACAGCCATTACAATCCATGCTTCGGTTTCGGACGGTGCCGATAAAGTGTGCCGAGAACCGTCCGAAACCGATAAGAGACGGCTTGACTTGGATCGGAACGTGCCCTCACGACGGTCACGTGTTTGTGACGTAAAAGCACGGAAACGACGGAAACGCCCCCGTTCTTATTTGGAACGCGTACAAAATCGCGCCACAAGCTGACTCCGAGCGTAGCTTGGCTTGGCTTGGCTTGCTGTTTGGCTGTGAATGGATCGGCTGTCTGAAGTCGAAAACGCCCATTACGAGTCGCCAAAACACATAGCCTTCGAGATCGGCATTTGTAATTTCTGCGCTTTTACACTGGCATGATGTCCGGCCATACACAGTGCAACCTTTCAGTGCTGGCAACCTAGCGAAGATATTGTAAACACGTGTGTAAACATCGCGGACAGCTGGTCATGGAGTTCGACGCCGCTCTCGATCGGCCAGCCGGAGTCCGAAATATCGAACGGCGCGCCGTGGGGCGTCCGAATTTTCGGTCGTGAGTTTACATTACTTCAATGGGACGAGTGGCGGTGCCGCGAGGGTGTCCGAATAAACGGGCATGTCCGAATTATCGGCGTCCGAATAAACGGTCGGCGACTGTATTCAATTACAAATTAATGCTAGACCAAACATGCTAAAATTTTGCGAGCTTATTTGTGAACGCACAGGGATTCACCCACACAACATAGATTA
>JALIZH010023724.1:0-12414 GCA_030522465.1 Rhipicephalus appendiculatus | reverse complement strand
TAACTTGAACCAGCCCGGACCACGTTAAACATTGAAATAAAACGCGTGCGTTGGCGAAGCAGCTTCTGAGCTGTTTCCCACAACAGCAGTCATGCAGGACATTTAAATTCTATACTGTCATTAGGTTCTGATTGTGAATAATGCAGCAGCCGAACCGGTAAAGTATAAATGAAGTCATTGTCGGACAAATGTGAGCCCAGAAAACTAACATATCAACTGAGTTATAACATACTGTAAGGGGATACTGTGGATTAATTTCTTTGGGTTCTTTAAGATTAACCTAAAATAAGTACTATTGTGAGCACTATGACAGGGGAACACGCGAGCGCGTGGCGAATACCCTGGAACCCGCTGTTGGGCGATTTACGACATCATCTGATGGAAACACTGTGGAAAGGGCACCATGGTTTCACTAAACATTGGCCCTCCCGCCTCGCTAGTGCTGATACAAAAGAGCAGCTGATTGCATTACTGGCTGCTGACTAATCTAAAGTGGGGTAACGAAGCAGAGCATGGCAACAGCCATTTCTCTGTTCATCCACTGGTGTTCTCTCTCATACTGCTCGTAATAGTACAATGGTGCTCTTGCTCTCGGCCCCCAATGAAATGCAGCTGCCATCACCAGGAATAAAACCCGTTTCCTCAAGCTTAGCAGCGTGACACTGTGGCGGCAGCCAAGCCAAGCCGCCAGGCAGCGCCACCCTCCGCTGCTCTCCGGAACCTCCAGAGAACCCGAATAAAACCAGTTGATGTTTGGGATCCACACCGCGCGGTCGTGTCTGCTTCTCCCGCGCGTACACGCGTCCCAACAGTGGTGACCCGGACGAGGCTTATCGCCTTTTTCAAGCGATCGACGCCATGGAGACTCCCCCTGACGCACCGGCCATCTCCGCCGTCGACATCAGGCTCCCGCCGTTTTGGACAGCGGACCCGCAGCTATGGTTCCCTGCAGGTGGAGTCCCAATTCACCGCTCGTCATATTGCCGCTGAGCTAACAAAGTACGTAACAAAGCTAACACCACGTGGTGCACCACGTGGTCGCTAGCCTCCCACCGGCAATAGCGAGCGAAATACGCGATCTGCTGGTCGCTCCACCTGCAGAGAACGCGTACACAACGCTCAAACAGCTGCTCATCAGCCGCCTCACGCCGTCGGAGCCTGAGCGACTGCAGCAGCTACTGCACGACACCGAGCTCGGGGACCGGACGCCCAGCCAATTGTTGCGCCACATGAGGCAGCTGTTGCACACGGCCGGAGCAACCACCACCGATGCCGACAGCAGACTGCTCCGCGAGCTGTTCCTACAGCGACTTTCGGTCAACGTGCGCATGGTCCTCGCCTCGGCTGCCGACAAACGCCTGTCTCAACTCGCCGAGCTCGCGCACTCGGTGCTGGCGGTCGCTCCGCCGTCCGTCGCGGCGCTACAGCCAGACATCGCCGGCCGCGCGCCTACGACCGCACTGCATGACATCCGGGAGCAGATATCCCGCCTCGCCGATACCGTCGCAGCGATGCAGGCCCGCAGCACTCCCGAGGAGCGCCAGCGCCCAGCAGCGCAACAGAGAATCTGCTGGTATCACAGGAAGCATGGCAACGCTGCTCGCAAATGCATTCCTCCTTGCGACTATGCGGGAAACGGGAGCGGCCGGCACTGAGGACGACCAGTGTCCCAGATGCCCCCGAACGTCGTCCATCAGTGTTTTTCCTCACCGACCGCGGCAGTGGCCTTCGATTCCTCGTGGACACCGGCGCTGAGGTGAGCGTGTTGCCGGTTGGGTCCACCGATCGCCGTGTCCCCAGTGCGTCCCCCCCTTCAGGCGGTCAACAACACAACCATCGCCACCTACGGACATCGCTCGCTGCCACTCGATTTAGGCTTGAACAGAACGTTCCGGTGGATTTTTATCGTGGCAGCAGTGAAGTTCGCCATTTTTGGGTGCGGACTTTCTTCGGCATTTCGGCCTTCTCGTCGACGTGCGCAACCGCCGCCTTCATGATCCCGTGTCGCAGGCAACGGTGCAAGGCAATCCCTCGCAACACCCTCCGCTGAGCCCCACTCTGCTCGGGCCGTCCGGTGCAGAACGTTTTACTCGCATTCTGCAGGATTTGCCCGAGTTGACGAGGCAGCCGCCAGCCAGCGCCGCGGCGAAGCACGAGGTACGCCACTACATCGCCACCAGCGGCCCACCCGTGCACGCGCGGCCTCGCCGTTTGCCTCCAGAGAAGTTGAAGGTCGCACGACAAGAATTTGAACACATGATGGAGCTAGGGATCATCAGACCTTCGTCGAGCGCCTGGGCATCTCCACTCCATATGGTGCCAAAGTCAACGCCGGGAGACTGGCGACCATGCGGGGACTACAGGGCGCTGAACCAGGTAACGACTCCAGACAGATACCCGGTACCGCACATACACGATGTCACGACGAGGCTTCACGGTGCCGCTATCTTCTCGAAGATCGACCTGGTGCGGGCATAGCATCAGATTCCCGTTGCCCCGGAGGACGTCCCGAAGACGGCCATCGCAACGCCTTTTGGACTTTTCAAATTCCTCCGAATGCCATTCGGACTCCGAAACGCGGGTCAGACATTCCAGCGGTTCATGGACGGTGCTATACGCGGCCTCAACTTCTGCCACACCTATCTTGACGACTCGCTAGTCGCCAGCAGCACTCCGGAAGAGCACGTGAATCATCTGCGCATCGTCTCCCTAGCAAAAATGCCAATAGAATTTTCTATTTGTCCTATAGAAAAATTTTATTGGTTCTATCAGAACCGTATTGGAACTCTATAGGTCTTATTTGAATTCTATTAGCACCAATAGAAACCAATTGACCTCATCTATTTGTCACCGATAAGACCAATAAAGTGCCTATAGGTGTAAGCTATTTGTCACTTATAGAACCAATAGACACGTATTGGCACCCATAGGGTTCAATAGGAGACACCTATTTGTCTCCTATAGAACCAATAAATATATATTGGTACCTATAGCTGGCCGCTATTTGTCACTAATAGAACCAGTAGACGCGTATTGGCACTGATAGGCTTTAATAGGTGAGAGGTATTTGTCACCAATAGAACCAATAAGTAGCAGCTGTGTATGTAATTTATAGAACTAGTAGGTGTGAAAGCGACAGCTGTTATTTTTATATAGGGGTGTTCCAAAATATTTCAGCCATATTTTTCACAAATGTCACCAAAACAATTTCACACCTGTGAACTTGAGCAACTTCATTCTGTACTCTAGATTATGATTATGCATTACATTTATGGGATAGACCAGAAAAAAGAAAGGTTCACAGATAGGGAAAGTCATCACGGAGTTGAAAAAAGAACGTTACTGCAGGTAATGTTTCAGCTGGGGGGACTTGATATTGCTGTAAAAAAATGCCAGCAGCATTCTGCTTTCCTTGGAAGTGCAAACGGGGTGGGAAAATAAGCTATCAATAAAATAATAGAAGTCAAAGTGTATGGTAGAGATTGTCACGTGCTCCTTGAATGCATGCATACACATAATGCATACATCGTTATTTTCATCCGGTGGGCGAGTACGCCGGTCCTCAGAATAACAAACGCAAACAGTACGTCTCCCCCGCTCAGCTGGTCGCATTACTTTTCAAGCGGTTGTAGCCTTGATGGTAATAAAAATACAAGTCATCAGTGATACATATTAACGAGACTAGCGTCTTTTTGTTACCAGCAAGCGAATAGCGCGGTGAAGAGAAATGCGAACAGCGCTGTTCCGTGTTTCTTTCCGTCGCCCCTGTCGGTACGTAGGCGAGCTCGCTCGAGCGCTTGCATGGTGAACATCGTGTTCACATTCGCCGCCGCAGGTTACTGTACCGCCGGGGTCCCTTACTGCGCATCGCTAGCACAAATTAAAACGAGTGAAATTTAACATTCGAAAGATGCAGTGTGATACAGGCTTGAAGAACTAATTGAAAAAACTATCATGTCGTCTGAGGGCGCTGTATGTCTTGCATTTTATTTTTATTTTTGCCGCTGAAATTTTGGTTCGCTGCACTTTTCATAATCTTCTAATGTGTCTGCAGCTGAATATATTTGAGGAGAGCAAAATATTGCAATAAAATAGCAATAAAATAAAATTTTGTTTTTTTGGTATGGCCACGGCACGAGCGCTTGAGCCAGCCAGCATGCGTACGAGCCGACTACAGCCAGCTACTGCCGTAGCTGATGTTTTCGGTCGGGTTTTTGGTGCGGCGTGGCCGTGCACGACGTTTGTAGGTTTTGAAGTGTTTAGAAGTTTGCACAGAAACGTACGCGTGGAATCGCGACGACGATGCTAGGTTACTCATGAACGTCAAAGAAGTTGCTCATTACAGTGCTAAAACCGCCTCGGACTAGAACAGCAGTTAGTGTTACCGAGTGTGCGGACAGGATGCCTAACATTGAGGATGCCCACCAAGATGGTTTCTTCCGAGCGCAGCCGCTGTTAGGTAAGTGAACTGTCTTTATATATTTTCTGGTCATGTAAAAGCTGCTTCGTGCATCTTCCAGCCATCAAAGCGCGTCCCCCCGTTAAAAATGTTTGCCCCATTCTTTTGTTCCAGTAGTTTTCCCGCTCTACAGTACAACACTTTTCAACATTGTGTGGGCTGTTCGCAAATACAGACGCTGGCATAGATGCACGCTATCGACTTGCGCCTTGTTTTCGTGATAATTCAAAAAGAATAAAATATGTAATCATGTCGTAGTTCACTCTCAATAATACATTTACTGGAGAGCGAATAAGCTTATTACGAACAAAAATCCTGTGCGGCTGTCCCATCATTAATTACCAGTCATGCTCACTGAACAAGATTCTGCAGCATACATGGTTTCAGTAGAGAGACACTTCTTTAGTGAAGCTTTCTGTGTGAAGCTCAGACGCTGGGATCGGTGTGGTGCTAGTGCCGTTTCGCCTTACCCACAAGTGTCCAAAGTCCACGCAAGTGACTGTGGTTTTGGGTCTGGGACACATGCATAATCGAATCTGCTGTACAGATGCGACAATTTCCCTCCCTACCATGTTAAGCTGTTACCTACTGCCAGCTCATCGGAATTTTCCTTATGCTGATTCTACAGTATTTTGTATCTGCACATTCTTTTTATTTTCTAAAGATTCATTTTTTCTTTCAGCAGCACTTCTAAAAATTTTCCATCTTACTTCCTGGTATTTTATATTTGTTCTTTTTTTTTTCAGGCACCACCTGGAGAAGCGGTGCAGTGGCATGTGTTCAACAAGGAAGCATAGCATGCTTGGAAAGCTTGCTGCGGGGAAGATCGCCGATTTGATGAAATTATCATGTAGTAATTATGAATATAATACATGTCTCCCTTCAAATGGAAATTTTTCGTTTTATAGAGGCGCTGCTATGTTGCAGTCCTCAAATGCCCATTATAGAGAAATAGGCCAATAGAGGTCCAATACACGATTGCAGTACTAATAGACAAATAGAATGCCAATAGACAAATACACTACTAATACGTCAATAGACCAATACGCAATAGGCCAATAGAGCGCCAATAGACAAATACACTAATAGACCAATAGAGGTCTAATACACCCCAGTAGCACCTATAGACCGATACGATACCAATAGACCAATATGGTCAATAATCCGATAGGCTATTGGTTTTTCTATAGGTGATTTTTGCTAGGGCTAGCTTCCAGCGCTTAGTGGAGCATGGCGTGGTCGTGAACATGGCCAAATGCGAGCTTGGTGTGCGACAGCTCTCGTTTCTTGGACACGTCATCTCCGCCTCAGGAGTTCTTCTTCAACCAGGGTTGCCGTTGGTGGCTACTTTGCACCAAATTGGCTACTTTTCGACCCCGTCTGGCGACAAAAACTTGCAGTTGGCGCCATGGCTATTTTCTGGCTACTTTTAAAGTGTGGATTTGACGCATTAAGTAGCCATTATTTCACATTTTTGCAGACGAAATACATTGTTTTTAAGCTTTTCTCTCGCTTGAGCGGAAGCGTACGGTCGTCCTCCACCCACCAGTAGGCTGGTGCGCATCGAGGCACCCTTACGCAACGCTCAGCGCGTCTCCAAATACGGAGTGGTGAAGTTGCATGCATGGTGACGAACGCGTGGCGAGCTCGGTGCTCAAGCTTCCCGCCATTTATTGGGATGCTACGCGTAAGTGCTACGAATAATTTTGATGCGCAGTGCGCGTTCTCGTGTAAGCTTGGGAAAACAAAGATCTGCAATAAAATTTAGCTGGCCTGTTCATCTACAAGCAGAATTTGGTCTGCAGCTTCAACTTACATGTTCCTACTGACTTGCTGGCTGGAATATTCTAATATAACTTTGTGTCTGGCAAGAACTCATATTTTCTACATAACATATATGCACGCGTAATGAATTTATCATAATTCGTTCATTTAATTTATTTCCAACTTATCGGTGGCTTTCTGTGGTCTTACTTATTGAAAATGTTGTTATTTATTGATCAATACTAAAGAATCTGCTCATAATACCACTCCTGTTCCATTTGGCTACAAATTGACGATAATATTAAATGGCATGGCTACTTTGGCTCCTTTTGGCTTGAGTTCTGGCTCCTTTTCAAGTCCACCCAACGGCAACCCTGTCCTCAACCCAACAAGGTTGAAGCTATAGTAGAGTGTGGTGGTGGTTGTGGTTCGAAGAAGGAAAAGGCGCCTAATTTCTGCAGCCCAGTCGGGAGCACGGCGCAGCGCCTTAGAGTGTACTAGAATATTTTGAGTGGCGCGACCGGCCGTCGTGGAAAGGGCCGCCGCGCGCGGAAAGTTGGCGGTGGCGCTGTAGTCAACCGCACTTGAACTTCGCCTCTCGCGCTTGCTTGGAGCCTTTCGCGCAGAGCGTTGTCGACACGCACAGAAATATGGCTCATGCTCGTGTAGTGTTCTGTCTTTGTTTCCGTTCGAAAACATACACGGTAAATTTCTAAATGAATGCATAGGGGTGAGTAAAATGCGCTTTTATTCCCCCGCCGACATTTGTACGCGCGATCATGTAGTTAGAGGTTCCTGTGCGCGACGTCACGTCAATTTTTACATAAAAAACGAGTTACGTGCAGTTATAATTGCCTTTCTCTGCAACGCGTGCCGTGATCGCTTGCGTAGCTTTCGTTCGCGTCGTCAGCGCAGCTCAGTTGCCGAAGTGATTTATAGTAATGCCACAGCGGTATTTCCAAGTGCACTTCCCATTCAACTATCCAGTAATGAATAATCCTTTCACACGCGCTGCAAACACTGCAGGTAAACTTTGTGCACTGCTACCCAGTCTCAAAGCTGTAATGCACCACAGATGCAAATGCGCAGGAAACAGATCGACATATTTTATTTACAAATATATTTTTGGGAGATAAAAAGAAGTCTGTACAGAAGAATGCTCTCAGCGTTTGCTGCAGCAGATTTTTCATACTGGCAACGACAGAGTTATTGCTTTCCCCTTGACACAAGCGTCTTAATTGGTCAGCTGTTCGAAGCTTTGAGTTTGTGCACATTGCTCTATGTATTTTTTAGCATTCGTCGCTTGAATTTCTTGTTTTGAAAGGCCTGCGGAGGAACTTGTATAGCAATTGCTCCGCAAAAAGGAGAATTCAATCATTTATTCAAATACCTGAGAAAATGCGACTCACTCCTTCGTTATGCTTATTTTAAAATGATACATTTGGTCCTGGAGGCACAATTGCTATGTAGATTTAAAGTATCTGTACTGTACGACACTTAATAAAATATCGATGCACATTCCAATGACTTGTCCGCCGCGATGGAGCAGAGGTTATGGTCCTAAGCTGCTGACCCGAAGGTTACGGGTTCGATCCGCGGAGGTCACATTTCGATGAAGGCGAAATGGTAGAGGCCCATGTACTGTGCGATGTCAGTGCACATTAAAGAAGACAAGGGGCTCGTATTTTCCGGAGCCCTCCACTACGGCGTCTCTCATAATCATATCGTGGTTTTGGGACGTTAAACCCCAGATATTATTATCATTTAGCGATCTCCCTGAGCAGTTGAGGCTGAAGAGGGCTCTTTTCCTTGAGCACATTTGTGAATTCATATGCAGGCACAAACGACGCATACCCCGTTCCACAACGCAGAGGAATGCTTGCAGCTCGTTGCAAGAGCGTCGCTTCTCATGCGATGGTCCAACGACACCTATCAATCAACTTTTCGAACGCACACACACACACGCACACACCCCGCACTCAACGCTACCTGGACTTGGCAATAAAAAATAGCACGGCTCTTTCAATGGTGATTTCATTTGTGCAGGAGTCAAGTGCACATAAAAAAATTGGAAACTCGTGCGGTGTCATTAACTTGGACAGAAGTGCTATTATAGTGTCGAAGGTCCGCCAACGCAGTGAGCACCTGCACCGTGCTCTGAGTCTTCTACCTCAGTTCTTTTAACGTCATCTAGGAAAGTAAAAAGAAAAAAAAGTCAGCTGTAAGATGGCGCTATTCTTTCCGCGGGTGTTTCCTTTTACCTCGGTGTTGGTGTCTTAATTCGCACTCAGGCACAAAAGCAAGTTCGGCGTTCCTCTAGGTATTCACACTTCGGCCGCCTTCACGATTAGTACACTATATATCTCTTAAGACAAAACGGGGCCCGAAATGTAACTAGCATACTGCGCAGTCCACGTCCACTGGCTTGTTCAACCTCCGCAGGTCTCTCCACTGAAGCATTCCTGGCTCTTCATCTGCAGGGTCATTGAAAAGAGCCAATTTAAAAACCCAAGCCAGCGTTCATAAAAATGTGTTACGATAAAAATGTTCTTAAGGGAATATTTGCCAATCTTGCTGCTCGACATATCATTGCGATGCCGTCCCGCAATGGCAAAAAGCAATTACGAGAGGGAAATCTTCCGCATTTGTTCAGTCCACGCGCAATAAGTCTTGCATCCTGGCACGTAGTAATGATACAGCCGTTGCTTCGGAGGCATAGCAGGAGCTGCGCAGATCAGGATAGAATTTTCCAACGCAAATATTCACCGGGCACAAACCATGACAACCGCGGAGCGAGCGGGCGCTCTTCAAGTGCTGGCGATGACAGCGCCGCCGCAATTTTCCGCGCGAGAGGGGTCAGCGGTTAACAATAGAACCGGTCTCCGTTCGCGCCACTCAAAAGTTCTAGTACACTCCTAGAATATACTGGCTAGTGTGCTGAGCGGAGGGGGGTTTCCAATGGGAGAAGGTGGCAGTGCCGGTGATGCCTTCCAACTTTGGCCGGTAGGCGGCGACGCTTGTCGCAAAGGTGTAGCACACGTGCCGGTGTTGGTGTGTGTGTTAGTGCCTCCGCAGCTTATCAGTGCTCCGTGTCCTAAGTTATCTTGGTGACGTTTGCGCTGAGTTTACCGTGTTCGCGCTAATCTTCGTGTACGAAGGTGTAAATGAGAACTGCAAGGAGTAATTATGCGTGTGTTGTGTGTTTTGCACATTACTTATGTTTGATGAGTTGATGGTTAATTTAGTTGTGGAACGGTGGGATTTTTTCAAAGTGAAGTTCAGATTACATTTTCAGTTATTGAGGTGGCGTGAAACTTTGAAAGTGAGTTTCATATCTTGGCTATACAGCAGTGGTAATGAAAGCTATGAATAAAAATTTCGAGGTATTTTAAAGGTAGACGCAGGTTGCATTAGAGCTCAGAAATAGTTGGAAATTGTTTAGTATTTTTTATTTTGGTTTGTTTTTCTACTAATGTACTGCTTAAATAAGATTTGCCATCTGTGGAGCATTGCAACTGTGCGAAAAGGTAGCGACTAACGCTTTACAGCAGTGGAACTGAAATTGTGAGCGTACAACAAAAACTACATTTGTCATGTACCTTTTTTTTTACGTTTGTTTATTTATGAAAATGGCCACTTATGAATTACTTTTATACTAAAAAAATACAAATGCGCATAGGCTTTGACTCTAGAACCAGTTATGTTAATGCCATTAGATAACATGTGGAAATCTTTGTTTTCTTACGCCCGCTAGTTCCCGAGAAAAAGGTACAGAAATTCCAAAAAATGGTCTTTTGAGAAAAACGCAGAAATAACGTAGGAGCACGCGCGCATTACCTGTCAATGTGTCAAACAAAAGTGACCTAAAATTCTTTTTGAAATCGCGAGTGCCCAAATGTGATATATTTTCTCAAAGAAATGCTCTATCAGATAATTTGAAATTACAAAATTGAATGTTTTGACCACAGGAATTGTCTCACCCCACCTTAAACTGTTAATTCATTGTGGTTAAAAGCAAGAGCGCATATTACTCACAAAGATGCTTCGCACTAAAATTTTTTTCAGCCAATCACACTGCTTTTTTTTTTTTTTTTTATTCGAAAGACTGCGCCCTTTGGCATAACAAACGTGCATAACACGAGAGGCTCATCACACATACTGCTAGAAGACTATATTATGATCTAATGGAGATTTTCTTGACTAATGAACCCTGTTCGCTTTTTTTTTTGCGTTTACCTTTCCTTGTGAACCCTATTTAGACTAGCTTGTGCTCATCGCATGTGGTCTAGAAAATACGGATGCCATGCTGGAAAACGCGGAACAATGAAAGTGACCCCACCCCACCGTGTATTTGCATATTAACCATTCTCTGTTCAATACACACTTGCTCAGGTAGTAAAACAATGCAGCAGGTACATCTGTACTGCAGAAACATCGAAACAACCGATCCAGAAGTATGGGGCCTATGCTGATATCTGCAGCACTATACGAACACCATTTTGTTGGTGAGGCGAACAAAGTGCAAAAGCTAGTGTCATAATGTTTGCAAGAAAGAGTAATGCATTTGTGTAATACCAGCGATACATGGTTATTTGTGATTACTGTCGACCCGCTCCGGCTCAAGTATCTGCTCGCGATTAAGAAGTATATCGTGTCACGACCCGACTACCTCGGCACGTGTAGGTTATACACTCTGCAAGTCCATGATGGTGCATCATACCGAGTGTGATGCGCCGCTAATACAATATAATATGACCACGACTAAGAGGTGCGAATCGCAGTTAACTTGATCGACTTCGAGTAAAATCACTGCGTTGAAAACAGCGCCAAAACGGGATGAAGGCCAAGGAACAAACAACAGAAGCGCTGTTGCTTAGCCTTCGGCCCGTTTTCGCGCTGTTTTCATCGGAATAACAAGTACCAACTTGCGCTTCAGGACACCCCTTCTGCGAGTAAAATCGCCAGCGAATGTTCCCGTGTAGCAGCGCAGAATCCGAGCCGTACTTGATCGCGATCGAAATTGCCGTGAGCGATCCTACGACACGATTTCTTGCGTCTAACGTGTCAACTTTCGCTGATTGTTTTCCACAGGCAAGTTGGGTGTGTCGGAGTATATTCATTGCGAAATTTTCTACTTTGCTTTGGTGGTGAATCACCGAGTCGCGAAAGCTAGCAGACGACGTGAGGTACGTGTGAAATGTTTCGTCGTTTTGTAGTGCCGAACAAGTTGAGGATTCTCTGCGGGCAGTAATTTGGCGCTAAGATTTTCCCCTTCCGTTCAAGTGCTTTGACGAGCGTGCTAAAAGCAACGAAGAACACTACATTCGCGGCAGCAAGCGCAGTGCTACGCAGCTGAAAGCACCGGAGCCGCCGAGGCGCGGGGGACGGATGCTATGAGCGTCCCCTTTATAACGGGGCGGTGACATGTCTGCCACCAGGCTCGAAAAAAACTTTCTTTTTATGGTGGCCTAATGCCTTATCTACATTGATTAAATCTATGTTATTACAGCAAAGAAAAATATAAGTTCACGGTCCATCTCTCTGCTTCTTAAGGCAGAATGACCTTATTTTCCCCTTCTTCATTTTTGTCCTTTATCTCTACTTTTCTGCCACCAATACTCTAACCGTCTCTTACTTATTTCTATCGCGGACGTGTTCAGCTTTCCATTGTTGTCCCTAAAACCCAAGGCTTCATGTAGACTCGTGTCCACACGTATATCTGGGTGGATATCGCCACATTCAATCAGTACATGTTCCATCGTTTCCTTAGTTCCCCCACAGCATGTACATTGTTCTTCTTCGTTACAGAATCTCGCTTTATAGCTACGCGTTCTAAGGCAACCCGACCTTGCCTCAAACAGTAAAGCGCTTCCCCTTGAATTATCATAAAACCTCTCCCTCCTTATTTCGTTTTTTCCCTTTCGGTAGTCACTGAGAGCCGGCTTCTTTTCCATCGCTGTCATCCAATAAGTCCTCTCCGCCTCTCTGACTTTTCGCTTAATGCTCCTTGTTGCCATTTCGCCCACACTGCTAGCCGTATATTTACTGGTGAGCCTCCTAGTTCTTTTTCTCCACTGCGTGTCGACGCTTTTTCTATACAAATACCTGAAAACCTTCCCTGCCCATCTACTCTCCTTCATTTTCCGCAGCCTCTCTTCAAATCTAATTTTGCTCTGAGCTTCCCTCACTTC
>JALIZH010023722.1:0-25664 GCA_030522465.1 Rhipicephalus appendiculatus | reverse complement strand
TTTAACAGCGAAGTTGTTGAAGCCGGCCGTAAAAGCTTTTGATTGTTAATTAATAATTAATATGTGGGGTTTTACGTCCCAAAACCACGATATGATTATGAGAGACGCCGTAGTGGAGGGCTCCGGAAATTTCGACCATCTGGTGTTCTTTAACGTGCACTGACATCGCACAGTACACGGGCCTCTACCATTTCGCCTCCATCGAAATGCGACCGCCGCGGCCAAGATCGAACCCGCGACCTTCATGTCAGCAGCCCAGCACAAAAGCTTTTGATTGTACAAAATGATGTGTATACGAAAGACCAGAACGGGTATGTGCCACAGAAATTGGTCAAATCTCACTACTCACCGCGGGTCAACTAAATATAAATAATGAACAAGGCAACATTTTTGGCGGCGAACATCAATTAATATTTCTAGACAGATGTAACCAGCAAGTGAGAAAAGCTTTAATAAACCGTCGGGATAAACAGCGTGGCCACACGTTTCAACATCGCTGAAGCATCTGTACGGAGTACTGCAGCGGTACGCATAGGCGTGCTCAGAGTACGCCTTCAGGGGGGGCGAAGGTTCGTCGCAGCGCCCCCCTTCCCTATCAAGCCAATATATGGGGCAGACTTTGCGCCCCCCCCCCCCCCCTCTTCTTAGGTGACAAAAGGGGCTGCCCCCCCCCCCCCCCTGCCCCCCCCTCGTGCGCACGCCTATGGCGGTACGTACAACGAGAGCTTCAGCGGTAGGCACGACAAATGGCTGCAAAGCGGTGGCGGCGAGCCGAAGACCCCGAGGACGTACAACGAGAGAATACTACGGAACGGGAAAGGTAACGACGGCTGCGAGAAGACCCCGAAGCGATGGAAGGCCTACACCAACGACGACGTGCCCATATATCTAGAGAGGTGTGAACGCTTCGTTTCAGCTCGAATTTCTGCCTCTGGAGCTTGGACATCCATGTCGTGTCGGCGACTGTCTGTGGTTAAACTCCAACCTCTTTGCGCTGAGAATCAGCGTGGAAACAATCTAGCTTCGCCTAGCTAAATCCTAGCAACAACCTAACAACAAATTAGCATCACCTAGCTGAAGCCTATAATATAATAATAATATTTCATGGGGTTTAACGTCGCAGCACCACAATATGATTATGAGAGACTCCGTAGTGGAGGGCCCCAGAGGACTCTCGCTACCTGCGGGTCAGCAGTCGAGCACCACAACCACTAGACCACCGTGGTGAGCGTAGCTGAATCCGAGCAAGAACATAGAAGCAACCAGATTAGACTTCAGAATCGTCCAGCTTCGTTGTTTCAAGCCTTGCGTGATTTAGTGCAAGCTGCGCCATTTTCTTTTTCTTGCGATAGAAATTACGTGGACCCTCGAGGCACATCTCTGCTGTCGCCGCGAGGTTCCGTATAAGATCAAAATCAATAGCATCGCCCAGCGTGTCGCATGTTCATGTTCGCGAGAAAAACTAGCAGTTCCGTGTACGAATACAACCGATGAGCGAAGCTCCTTAGAAATGGGACGCACGCGGCGTTCGGCGAGCGCGGCGTTTCATTGTCCAGGGAACGGACCAACCACTGGGCGGACGACAGGGTCGACAGGGTGAAGCGATGGTTTCGAGCATTCGCCGGTCTGAGGGGAGAGGGCAGAGTCGAAGAAGGAGGGAGAGGAAGACTACTCTGCCTCCGTTTCGCATGCGTTCGTATTCTCGCGCTTTGCGCATCGTGCAGACGCCATCCGCGTCGCAGCGCTCATAAGGCTCATTGGGGAGACGCCACAGCTGGCACCGTGCCAGGGAGCTTCAACGGCGACGGCGACGGCGGGGTGCCGGCCTAAGGAGCTTCGCTCCTAAAAAATGCGAAGCCTGCTGATGGTCGCGGCTCAAGCAGCGATCGTCTGCGTTGGAGAAATTACAGCTTGCTGGCGCTTGTCTTCGACAGCGTACTGATGAGTTATGCGAGGTCGTATGTAAAAGGAGTTAGCTGGTAGCGTTACTGCGTATAACTATTAACAGTCCACTTTGTCGGCATGACGTCCGTTATTTCACGCTCGTGGATAAACTGTGACTTTTTTGCAATCGCGTTGTTTTCATGCGCACTCTACACGAGAAGCTTTTAGAGCCGCTAAGGCAACTCTATAAGAAAACTGAACGTTACCACTACTTCAACGCGCACATAAAAAAGACTTCATGACGTGAACGGCAAAGGCGCGCATATGAAATTACCGCGCTGGATAAGTGCGCGAGCAACGGGAAAGCGAGGAGCTGTCGCGGGTGTTGCGAAAGCGGAAATACTCGAACGTTTGTGTCGAAACACCAGAGCGTACTGCAACTCAAACGCATACGATACCTTTCTGCAGCTAGGAGCTGCTCATCAGCAAGGCACACGTTCGCTATTTCCGAGTTCCGGGTACACAAGCGTGCAGACCCCGGAACATGGCAAAGCTTTTTGCAGCGTTCGCACCGAACAGGTACATGTATAGGCGCGGTGAGTCGGAATAGCGAAAGACGGAGCGCCACGCGCAATAATAGCCATACACAACTCCCGTACCTTTGTTGATAAGCTTCGAATGTATGTGTTGGTACGGTTTTGCTGTCGTATACGCAAGCGCGGCGGTGCGTATACGAAAACAAAGCGTAGAAATGCTGACGGCGAGACGCGAATTGTATCGCATCGCTAATATCTATAGGGGATTATGTATTGGGGGGATGTTGATATTGCTCGCGCGTGTGTGCATGAGCGTGTGCTTCTTTCCTGTAGGACTTTTCGTACGAAGTATGATGGGAGGGAAAAGTGCCGACGTACCATGAGATATTTGTCGATGTCTGTGATATATATATATATATATATATATATATATATGTGTGTGTGGGGGGGGTATGGTATGCTTTCCTTTGCATGAAGTAAATAAAGGTACTACTTATTTATTGCGTAGTGCCAATTGTTTTTTTGCGTGCGCGTGTGCGTCTGTGTTAGCTCACTGCGCGTGCTGAAATTGTGATATAGGGGTAAATATTGTGTGCACACGCGAGGAAAGAAATATTGCAGCACGCGCAACGCGCCAAGAGACACGCACATGCGCACTCAAAAGAACAATTCTCACTACGCTGTGAATCAGTAGTACCCTCATATAGTTCACGCAAAGGAAAGAATAACCCGAACTAAAACTCATCTAGTGTTGCTAAAGATGCGAAGTTTTAACTCATTATTTCGCCATCATCATTTTCATCATCATCGTCATCATCATCGAAGGAGGGTGGCACGGGACAGGCGTTAATCCTCTCTTCCCCCCCGCCTAACTCAAAAAAATCTACTGGACTACAAATAATGTTCATTCATTCATTCATTCATTCGTTCATTCATTTATTATCCATCTCCTCCTCTCTTTCTTTTATTCACGAGCGTTAACCGCAATAGGTGCAGTAAAACAAGTTTCTGAAACAATAACCGACAAGTCATTATTGATGTGGTGTTTCTTCTCAAGTGTGCTTCGCAAAGTGCTTTGTCAAACGGAGATAGAATCTTCTGCGATACCCGTCAACTCTTCGCATGGAAATGAGCGTAGAAAGCTATATTCTTATGCGTAATGCTTTGTTTCCTTCGGCGCTTTCAGCGATAAATGGATGGTGCTATGCCCATATTACAGTGTGCGCTGTAAAACATGGCCATGAAAAGAAGAAAAAAAAACGCACTTTTTTTTTCGCTCTAAAAGCGGACATGCAAATATTTCGCGTCGTTTTTAACCGGCGTATTCATGTCTTCTTTATCTTTTTCGTAGAATTCTTTATGCGCACCGAAAATGGCTAAATTATCAGACTTTCTACCGCCTATCTTAACAGAACGACTCTTTCGATCGCGTAAGAAAGTTTGTGGGCTATGCTCGGTTCCGCGATAGTTATGGTGTGTTTTATTTTATACGTTTTTATTTTCACGCCTCAGCTTATTATGCAAGCCGATTACGCCGGCGTTGGGATCACCGATAGCGCTAAAGGCAGGATAAAACCAATTTAGATAGCGTACATATTCAATCTTAACGCACACTTCTCAACCCAGAATGTTGAATGTAACAAAATAAATTACGAGCACTTCTTTTGTTGTGAGATGTTTATTCGGTACTGTCAGTGTGTTAAAACGTTGCACCGAAAGAAAAAAAAAAGAGAGAGAGAGATGCAAGGAAAGGCAAGGATGTTAACCAGACGCACGTCCGGTTTGCTACCCTGCACTGGGGGGAAGGGATAAAGGGAGGAAAAGAGAGACAGAAGAAGAGCGGGAAAGAGAGATACACAGAATCACGAGCACACTTGGGGGAGCACATCCAATGTACAGGTGGTCGCTCAGATTTGTTGAGTTCAGGTACTTCGTTAGCGCTTTTGTTGCTTTCTGCGCTATCGAAGCGCGCGTCCAAGGTCCTAGAAACTTCGGTAAAGAAAATGGTCTAGAGTCCAGTTGGTTCAAAACCATCCGGAGCGGGCATCGCTGGGCGTCAAAGCGAGCGCAGCTGCACAGGACGTGTTCGATGGTCTCTTCAGTTTCGCAGGAGTCGCATGTAGAGGTGTCCGCCATACCGATGCGAAATGAGTACGCCTTTGTAAATGAAACACCCAACCAAAGGCGGCATAACAGTGTCGCATCGGAGCGGCAAATATTTGTGACATTGACATGGGGATGGATTGCCATCGAATATGCATTCGAGTTTCTCCTGTGACGCCATTCGGTTTGTATCTCCGGCGTGAGCTACTGCAGATTGTGACGTTTTAGGGGCGAAGCTCCTCTTAGTCTAACCTTGTCAGGCGTAACGCGTAACCCCCAGTATCGCCTGCCATCTCGGAGGCCATGATAAGAGATGACCATTTCTCGTCTCATTTCCTAGATGGCGTTACTCTGCCGCTACTCTCCGATTGGCTGCTGCGCGCTTTGCCTGAGTGCGCGGCGATCGAGTGCCTCTCTCAGTCTCCTGGATCGTCGCCGTACGTGTCGAATCGTTGGTGGGGCATGGACGAAGCGAAGCAGCGGGCGCGGAGGGCCGCCGCTTCTCGGGCTCGCCTTTCGGGGTCCGCTGCTCTCGCTGCTCGGAGTGCACGTTGCCTCGCGGCGCCATTTGCGCGCACCGCCTCGGGATCCGCAAGGCGCCGCGCACGCTTCGCTGCCGCTTCTCCGACTCGCACCGCGGGATCCTGACGAAACGGCATCAACCATAACCTCTCAAGCTTCGCCCACCTCACCATCATTCACCTCGTGGATATGCTGTGATTTTTTTTCCTGGACTCTTAGTCTTTCGGCGTATCGGTCCCGCTCTCGCTGCCTGTATTCCCGCTACTGCTGTCGACACTTACGAACAAAAAAATTAAGGCAGCTTCTCGCTAGTGGTGCCAGGCGTGAAGGAAGTGCGGAGCAGGGCGGCCTTCTTTGTTTCTCTTCGCTTTTCTCCTCTCTTTCTTTCTTTTTTTTCTTTTGCAATTTTTCGGTCTTCTGGCGCTTCTATTGACAAAAGGTTGTTACGGCGCAATTGTTCGTAAGAGAATTGTAACCAGTGCTTCCACTGCGCATATTGTGAGTGAAAGCGGTTGGCCATAGAAGCAGAAGAACTGACATTTGGGCGAGTTGGATTGCGTTAATCATGATGAGTGGTTTTCTGTCCTGGTGTTCGTGTTCCTCCTTTTCCTGTGTCTTCGTCGTTTTGCGCTGAAAACCACTCATCATGATGGCCATAGAAGGAATGCCTGGCCGCTCAAAGTATGAAGTTTCTGCTGAAGCCACGCAACCCACACTCCCCCCTCCTCCCATCGCCTCCGGAAACTGCCATGGGCCTTTGGCGCAATGGAAGGTGGCCGGTACCAATAACGTATTCAGAATTTTTTAGATGCGAAGCATCTTATGCTCGCGGCTCTGTCCGTCCCTCCCGTGTCCCGCGTCCCGCGTCCCCCGTCCCGCGTCCCGCGTCCCGCGTCCGGCCACTGTCATGAAGTAGGGAAGCACCCATTATGCGAACCAGAACCCTGTAGTAATATGAAGGCCGTCAACCCTAACACAGTCATCAGAGTCGTGGCCGAGAGCACAGAGAGGCTGCTTAGCAATGGCTAGGCAGGTGGTGTCTGTCGCCCAGGTTGACCCCATTCCTTGAGTCATGGCCGAGAGCACAGAGAGGCTGCTTAGCAATGGCTAGGCAGGTGGTGTCTGTCGCCCAGGTTGACCCCATTCCTTAATCTTGCTTGCATGTGTTTGGAGGGGGCTTAGTCCGTCCCTCCTTCCCGCGTCCCACACCACCACAGCGCATGCGCGTCCCCTCCCCCCCCATCCTTTCCTCTAGGAATCCTCTACGGAGCGGCGCGAACGACAGGTGGTGTGACAGCTGCTTACTCCGCTGGGGGGCGTCACGGTAGTTCCGCGGTATGAAAATGACATAGCGCGCGCGCCTCATTCTCTCTCCTGCGCAGCGCCGCGATGAGCGCCCGGACCACTGCCGTGAATGAGAGCGGCGACGTTCCTCCCGCTCAAGCTAATTATCTCCCCGCTGCTTCGCATCCACACATGATTCCCTTTAGCGGGAGATGGGGAATTTTTAAGTGAGGAGGGGGGGGGGGGGGGGGGGGCATTCAACCATACTTTATGTATGTTCCTGCGTGCGTCGTTTGTATGTGTGCGTGTATAAGTACACATGCAAAATAGAATAATTCCGGAGTGGTTTAAACGAACCCCCCCCCCACCCGCCTGGCGGCGCCCCTGGCCGGTTTCCAGTCCGCGTGAGCCGCGATCGTCAGCTGCCGCCGCACGCCTCCACTCGCACATAGGTTACCCGTTGCGAAGCACAATGTTGTCGCCCTTGGACTTCAAGCGAAACGTCACGGCGACGGCAACCAAAAAAAGGGCTCGGAATGACCACATAATTTGCTTTCGCCTTTAAAGCGCTTTCAAAATTTGCCCCGAAAGCAAATTTGGAGAGTTTCTGGCTGCTAAAGAAAATGCTTGCCTGGTTGATCAGAATAACATGCCATTTCTTCTTACGAACGCTTATAACTTAAAGGGACCCTGCAACACTTTTTCGACATGGTCAGACAACGCTGCCGATCGGTAGTCGCGGCTCCTGAGAATACGCGAGTAAAGCGTTGTAGAGCCGCACGAGGTCTGGCATTTTCAATTAACTATAAAAATCAGACAGAAATCACTCCTTCTTGATAATAATAATAGTTGTTGGGGCTTAACGTCACAAAACCCCCCATACGGTTATGAGAGACGCCGTATTGGAGAACTCCGGAAATCTCGTGCACCTGGGGTTCCTTAACGCGCGCCTAAATCTAAGTACACGGGGCTCAAGCATTTTCGCTTCCACCGAAAAAGCGGCTGCCGCGGCCGGGGTTAGGTCACGTGACCTGCGGGTCAGCAGTCGAGCTCCATAACCACTAGACCACTTTTTCTCTAGACAAATGATGGCATAAACCCGAATGACGGCATCATAAAACCAAAGTCCATGGCACTGGCTGATTTGAGCATCGTGTGCTGCGTGGTTACCGGTGCCGCCGCGGGAGGGCGCCACGTGCCTGCGCTCGCGTTCACAATGAAAATAAGGCCCACGTTCCAAAAAAAAAAAAAAAAGAGAGAAACAAGTGCTCAAGGTTGTGACGCGCGCTTACGAACGGACGCGGCTTCTTGCCTCTGTCACCCCTTTCCCAATCTTAGCCCGCCGCGGTGGAGCAGTGGCTATGGTGCTCGGCGGCTGACCCGAAGGTCGCGGGTTAGATTCCGGGCCGCGGCGGTCGCATTTCGATGGAGGCGAAATGGTAGAGGCCCGTGTACTGTGCGATGTCAGTGCACGTTAAAGAACACCAGATGACCCAAATTTCCGGAGCCGTCCACTACGGCGTCTCTCATAATCATATCGTGGTTTTGGGACGTTAAACCCCAAATATTATTATTATTCCCCAATCTTGCGTAGTTTCTAGCGCACTTGATGGTTCGAAAGGGGAGAGAAAGAGCTTAAAGCGTGCGGTAAATTCCTGTAACTACGTTCGTACTTGACGGATCCTCAATTCTTTTACGGCAGTAGGCTCACGATGCAGTGAACTGCCTTTAATAAAACCATTCGATGATTATTTAGAAAAGTGTTGCAGGGCCCCTTTATTGCACATTCTTCTTTCCTGTGTACGCGCCCTGCGCCTTATGCCAACATATCAACTGGAGCCGCTGATTTTCTTTCTTCTTCATTTACAATTTTTGACCGAGAAACACAGGTACTACGTGTGGCGACTACGGGTGGTTTATATTCGAGTAAATACGGTTCTCTGAGCAGTATCTACGCAGCTGCGGTTATACCGGTAATGAAATATGACGCGAACGTTCACAGCGCGATACCGCTATTCGTTCAGCGAGGGAATTAAAATGTGATACCGCTGGGCGCGAAACGCGGAGACGGCGAGATTGGTGCACCAATCTCCCTTAAGTATAAGCGTGCTTCGCCTTATTCAAATTCACGGCATACTGCTCTTTCCCGTAAAGCAAAAAAAAAAAAACAAAAAAACTTATGAGTACCGGAAACCGCACCGGTGTTTTCTCTTCATTGCTGTCTAGGGGAACGTATAATAGTCCGCGTGAATTCTTCATCTTTATTTTCGTTTCATTTCCTTAATTCCACGGAAGAAGCAGTCGTGCATATGTAATGTTGCTAAATTGATATGCAAAGTAGGGTGCATAAGCGTACGGAGGAACACGGCGCTGAAGAAAAGCACACAAAGCTAGTGCTGGCAGAGTGTTGTCAATAATGAAGGAAACTTCTGACGAGCGCCTCTTTCATGTAGACCGCGGTTGTGTTTTCGAAAAGTTTCGGACCCGTAATTGGAAAAGCTGTTTTTAAGTTTGAAGTAATATTTATTTATTTATTTGCAGTTGAAGCACGACTTCGCGAAGTAATGACCATGCTCGTATCGTTTCTTTAAATCTGAAATTCCATAACATCGAGACGAGGGTTTTTCGGTCCTTTGAAATCCAGGATTGCATTGTAGCGACACCCAAAGGCTTCCATGGCAATGTTTTTTGTCGACACACATGCCTGCTCGTCTGAAAAGTCCACGAGGGCGGCCCAGACATTGGGGACACCACGTGCGGGAGATGCAGGCCAGGTGGACGGTCACGTGAAGCTATGACAGGCTACAGATTTGTGATGACTTGATTCTGAAATATTTCCTCCAACTTAACACACCAGTATTAACAAAAGTGCACAGACGTTTCACCAGCAATGCAGATATATATATATATATATATATATATATATATATATATATATATATATATATATATATATATATATATATATATATATATATATATATATATATGAGAGATGCCGTGGTGGAGGGCTCCGGAAATTTTGACCAGCTGGGGTTGTTTAACGTGCACCTAAATGTAAGTGCACGGGCCTCAAGCATTTTCGCCCCCTCCATCGAAAATGCGGCCGCCGTGGCCGGGATTCCATCCCGCGACCTACGGGTCAACAGTCGAACACCATAACCATACACTATAGACCACCATGGCGGGTATTGAGTGGCGGTCACCCAGTCCCAGTAGCGGACTGGCCCGACCTCCGCTCACTTGGCGCCACTTTCTGCTGAGGATGCCAGCTGCATAGGTGGCGGAAAGTTTATGTAATTTTGTTAATACTGTCGTGTGTTCAGCCGGAGTAAATGTTTTAGAGCAACAGATTGGCCCGTCATTGTACCTATATGGTGAAGTAGCGTAATTTAGACAGGGACAGAGAGGACAAGAAGGACACGGCACTTGCTACACTCGCAACTGATTTTATTCCAGAAAAAAAACTTCATATATATGCGCCCCAAGCACCCCCCGAACGACACAGAAATGAATAAATCATCAATATAAATTTATCAAAAAAACCAATTTGTGTACACTCAAGTGATAGGAATACATATGCACGTGTAAAGATTAACCAACAGTGTATGTATGCTTATCTACAAACAACTTTCTGCGCACACTCAAGCGATAAAACCAAAACAACGAAGCATGTGCAGCTTATACACATTAAAAATGATGTACGGTCTAGGGTGATTGCACGATTTTCCAATAGAAACCTACACGCGCTTAAAATGGAAAAAAGAAAAAAATGAGGGCATAACAAAAGCAACAGTACAACTTAAAGACCTTCCAGGAATGTGGCTTCCCGATGACTTAGTGAAACTGATGATTGACTAATGAAGCCGTCTTTTCTTTTGTTAATGTGAAACGCTTCAACTATTTCCCTGGTTAGTTCACCATATCACCATATAGGTACAATGATCAGTCACCAACTAGCCCAGCTTTCAATTTTATAGATTGACCCGTCTTTTTGAACATTGTTGCTTGCTATGACGTGGAGAACGAATACTGTTACTGTCGTGTACGTGGAGCGAGAGAAATGCGATAAGATGATCTGTGCTATCTGTCGTCTGCACAATGAAGTAACCAAAGGAAGCACCACTGCTTCACATAAAAAAAAAGCGCAAAAGCACAGTGGACTAGTCGAAGGAGGACACAGACAACAACACTGACTTATAACGAGCTTTACTTATCACAAACGCGCAATATACAGGGTGTCCCATTTATCACGCAGCACGATTTAAAAAAAGAGGAACGGCGTTACGCGAAGCAGACCTAGTGCATAATGTTCCCAGTATACTGTAGTAGCCGCTACTATTTTTTTCGTTAATGTGAATTAATGAATTAGTACTAATTAATTTCGTAACTCCGAAAATACTCATCAAATTATCAAAGTGTCAATGAGGCAAATGTGGGCATGTTGAAATGACATCTATCTGTGCTACTTTCAACAACGTACTAATTGCGCGCTAATTTTTTCCTTTCGGATTCGATTGTTGCTTCATGCATGGCCTCCGAGGCCGCGCGCCGGCGTGCGACAGATGAGATAACGGAGCTTGTTCCTGTCAGTAGTGTTACACAGCATGAGCGTCATTCATTGAGCTTCAGGTGTTCGTTATCAGGAATAATTACCTTTATCTGAAATATATCCTACTTTTTCTGAAATATATCATACAACTTTTTTTTCTTGCCCCTCTCGGTAGTGATTGCCCCGCGGGGACATATGTCACCCAACTATCACTCTGGAAGTTTCATATGTTCACTATAGGGAACAGTTCGTATTATCCGGGTCTGTTATACTCCACTTTGATTGTACTATGTTATTCCTTCGCAACCCATCCCTCGCAGGGCGAGCCCAATCGTTAGTCCGTAACGTCCTGCCTGCCTTTGACCTGGGGTCCGCTCTTATAGTGGAGCTCGCGCATATAAAGATTGCGGGACAAGAGTGGCGGGGTTATCGATCCCCTTTATTACATATCGACCCGAGTGAACGCCGCCACACGCACGCACACCCTACCTTTAGCATGCGGTCCCGTTGAGAGCCCACTCTGAACAAAGCTGGCCGGACTCTCTCTGGTCGGTCTACCCTCCTCTAACGCTTACCTCCAAGCTTTCAACCCTTCGCTCCACCCACTCAAACCATCTCCAACTCCTTTCCCTTCTGCCTGCACCATCTCGGCGTCGCTGTCTTGGATGTGCCTTTGAGCTGTGGGCTAGAACGCAATCGCCGGGACCCCCCTCGCAGTAAGGTGCACCGTCCACCATACCGGAGTAGTAGAGAACACACATCCTCTTTTTCAAGATTATTCGCGTCATAACCGGTTCTTTCATCGTACTTTAAAGCGAGATATGGGGAGAAGGAATGACTGTGTATATAGACAATAAGTCAGCTGTTGTATGACAAGCTGTTGTATGACTTGCATTATTCACCGCCGAAATGCCCCCCCGCTAGAATCTTGCGCTGACCTGCTATGCAGTGAAGGCGAGGCAAAGGCAAACTTTCTACTACCTTGTAGTTGTTCACCTGGAAAATTTTTTTTCTCCCTTAAAACAAAATCTACTCTTTTGAGACTTTCTGTATGTCTTGCCAACAAATCATGCTATGCAACAATATATAAGCCATATTTTTACTTGGACCGCTACATTGAGAAAATGAAGCCTCTATATGAGTCAAAATGCCATTTTTTTCCAACTTTGTCACAATATTGTGGCAACGTTTTTGCTTCATACGCTCCTGAAGTATTTTCATCATTTATTATAGGAACCCATGAAACACATAATGTGAATATATTACTCACGAAACAATCTGTGCTTTTTATAAAATACGCTAAACATGCAGCATATTACAATTTTTCGCCAAAGCCAAAAATAAAGAAAGGTAAAACTAAAATGAATAAACTATCATTGTCTAGAAAGATGAGCGCCTTAAGATTATGGAAAAAATTGTTTCGTAGTAATTACTGAAAACAGTAATTTTATACAAATTATTTAGCGCGACACAGTTTAACTTGTGTGCCCAAAGTTCGAAGCGCCCTTTAGGCAACACAAAATTTTTTAGCGATAAATAACGCCTCAATAACTACTTATCACACTCACATATACCTGGACAATTTTTTTCAGCAGGGTCGGAGATGGTCGAAAATTGACCTGGTACACTTGATATGGAATGACCCATATATATATATATATATATATATATATATATATATATATATATATATATATATATATATATATATATATATATTTATGTGTGTGTGTGTGTGGTATATATTAATGCGGGGTACTTGCAGGCGCAAGTACAAAGACAAGAACATACACTTATTCGACGTTCGTACACTTAAAAAAAGACAGCTTCCCCGCTCTAAACGTCGAATAGATGGATGGAAAACTTTATTCAAGTCCCGCGGTGTACGACTGCGCACAAGGCGGGCCACTCCCACGTTGGGACTGTCAGGCAAAGCACGACCGCCGCATCGTGGGCCCCTTGGACAGCCCATAGTTGAGCCCCGGAATCGGGTTCCCTGAAAGAGGATAGCCACTTGGCCTGATTGATATGGTCCGTGCCTCGTAACGTGGGGCAGCGCCAGTGCATATGACGGCGAATAAATGTTTTTTTTTTTTTTTTGTACGTGTGGCTGCTTTCTTATTACTAATTAGGCAGCTCATCCAAGGAAGCTTAACTTTTCCATATATATTTGCATACATAAATATATATATATATATGTGTACAGAATTCATTCTCGGTACTTATTATGATGACGATAAAAGAAATAGGCATATGTATTAATCCAGTATTGGGGCTCTACGGGAAAGACACTTGATATCACAGAAGAGTGCTCGTGGCGGCTTTTAGATGGGCGAGAGCTTGTTTTTCGGTTTTCATTTTTTTTGCCAACGCTGTGGAAATGCTATTTAGGAGACCAGGCTCAATATTCTCTTTTTCCATAAGAAGGGTAAGTGCATTTCCTCGAAAAAAATCTGAGAACCTCGCTAAAATGCACTTAAGCCGCTCGCTATTGCTTGAACATGTGGAACACGTCCAAACCGGGGGGATTGGCCAACACCCGTGTAGTTCTGAAGGAAATCTGAACCGACAACTTTTCTCGTTTATTAACGAATAAGAAAAACATTTAACTTTTTTTTTCCCACAGTGTTGGCGCAAGAGAACAAGGAAGCGCCCCCCAGTGCTTTTACAGGCAAAGTGATGGTGAGGGAATGAATTGCGACTGAAGCGGAACTGGCGACGTAGCGCCAGTGGAAGTATTTGATAACCTTAGTTTGACGGCTACTACCCTTACCGAGTACTACCCTTAGACGAGTACGCACACTGACTGTTAATAGGTAATAACTGTTAAAAGGGATGACTGTTAAAAGGTGATAAAGATGGAACATATATGAAGGTAAAAAAGGCGAAGAAGAGGAAGAAGAAAAAGAGAAAAGAAGGAGTAAGGGTAAGAAGAAGTGTAAGGAGAATAGTAACAAGAAGAAGAAAAGAAGAAGAAAAAGAAGAAAAGAAGAAGACATTTTATTTTTACAAGAATGCTTGCGAGGCTTATTGTTGGTTGGTGCCCCCCGATAGGGCTCCACTGACTGACGTGGCTCACCGGGCCTGGTCTAGGGTTGCCAGTTGGCTTCCCGAGTCAATTTCAGAGAATCGTGCCTCCAAAGAGCACGGTGCGAGTTTCTTTTGTGACTCCTGGTGAGACCGCTTTGTTTGGGCGACTGATGCATTGGTGAGTTATGTGAGAAAGTGTCTCTGTGTGTTCCTTACACCTGGGACAAGTTTTGGTCTCGTATGTGTCTCCAAACATGGCGTGTACTCCAAATAGATGGTTTACGCGTTAGTTTGCAGGTGGTGCCAGTCTCTTAATGGTTGCCTACTGGGCATTGGTCGTCCAGTATTTGTGTTGTCGATGTGGGTAACCCTTGCGTCGCGGCAAGGTCTGTTAGGAAATGGGAGGCGGTGTTCTTTGCCGTGTGGTTAAAAAATTCTGTGTTGGTAACTTGCGTATCCCGGTTTGGTTAGGAGGTCTAATGGAAGCGTAGGTTTCCCGTTTGCCCAGGGAGGTGGTGGGAAGAGGACTACGCCACCGGCATGGACCATGTTGTGCTTGTAAGGGGGGGGAGGTAAATGAGACAAGTTGTCCTAACTGTTCATTACGTCTGACAAGATAAATATCGGACTAATATGGTAGAAAACTTGAAAGTTTGTTTTCGCACGGTTCATTCACTCGTAATGCAACAGGTTTAGAACAAAAATGCAGCCGCGATTTGTGGCTGCTAATGTACGCACTACGAATAGGAGAGGAAAACGGATATGCCTTTCCGTAACTGGCGCCTCTGAGTTCTAACGTAAGTGCATGTTCAAATGCAAAACAGGACGGGAAGGCGCTGGAATCAAAGAAGAGAGATAGTAACATTTATTCGTGTCCAGAAGAATCTTCACCCCGTTTTATAGGGGCAAGACTGCGGGCCACTCCCACGTTGGGACAGGAAGGCCAAGCCTCACCGCCGCATCGTGGGCCTTCTGGACAGCCCGGAGTTGGTCAAACCAGTTGTGGCTCTTGAGAAAGGAACGGAATTCTTCCTCCGTCAATCCGTGGTCCGTGCGGTGCTGTAAAGAGAGGCACTCCCACGGCATGTGCCTAAAATCGCTAACCGCCCCACAGTCGGGACATAGAGGGGAGACATCCGTGTACCTGCTGAAGACGGATAGTGTGGGATAGGACTTCGTCTGCAGGAGCCTAAGAGTCACGGCCTGGGGCCTCGCGAGACTTCGATGTGGCAAGGGGAATGCCCTGCGACTCATCTGGTAGTAAACCAGAAAAAATGAGCTGGCTGCGACGCCTACGCATTGTAACGTCCAATCTTCCAGGCCTTGGTTTTTTTTTTTTTCACGATAACGTTCGCGCGTATCAACAAACTTTCTCAGCAACTTAGCTCACATAGAGGTGGCCTTAAAGAAAAATATACATCCATTCGGCACCAAATCAGTCGTGACCTGTAAGGTGCACCTATCGAGAACCAATCATCAAGCTGCAGCCGTACCGAAGCAGCCAATGAAGGGACCACTCCATAACCTTGGCACAGACGTGCGGAGCGTACTGCTTTCCTGATTAGCTGGCGGCGCTTCCGCAGCTCCCGACAATACTGCACGGTTATTCGCTGAGGCGTCTTAAAGAAGAACCGAGCCCTTCTCAGGCGCTCGATGCGGAATGTCAGCGCCACGAAATTAATATCTGTCAGCCTCTTTTTCGTGGAGAGAGAGAGAGAAAAGGAAAGTCCTTGTTCGCCTTCACCTCTTTTACCCATCCGTGCAGCCGTCTTCGAAGCCAAGCCAAGCGCTGTCATAGCCAAGGCCGGACCATTTTGAACGAAGCTAGACGACGCCCGTTGGGCGTGGTTGTTCATTTCAAAACGACTTCGGACGGGTCTGAAGACGACTTTAAAAAGAAAATGAAGATAAAGCAGGCTGCCCAGCGATCCGGAGTGATTGCTTCTCAGGGAGTGCCGAGAAAGAAGTCTGTAAAATAAGATAAGTGGGTGTTGAAGCGGCCGGAGCTGTGCTGTTCTGTAGAGAGATACGCTCCCTCCGGCAATCCCAAAGGAATACCAGGGGGTGGACTTGATTCTTATAACAGCTTAGAGGGAGTGTAGTAAAGATTACTAGTTTCAAGATAAACTACCTGCAGGCGGATGCAGCGAGAGTTGTCGGAAAGATCGAAGGAAAAGAAACCATGAAGATCACGTCTTGAGGGCTGCGCTTCAGGACTTTTTCGTTACATTTCTCAAGGTGGCAGTAAAGAAAGAGATGGTTTCGAGGTTCGCTGATATGCTACCTTGAGCCAAAAAGAAATAATACAGAAGCAACAACAAGAATAAAAAACATACAGGAATATTGCTGATAATTCCGTATCAATGTTGCCGAACAAGCTGAATGTGACGACGCAGATTTTTAAGGCGTAGTTCGCAGATGGTATTTTTATTTTTTGTTTGTGTTTTGATAATACACTCGAATGTACGCTAAAAGAGTCAAATTTTGAACGTAATAAGAAATTAGGAACTGTTACTGAACCAGTACAGCTCAAATACTTTAAAGATTCACTGAAACTCGAGACGCCACCACTGCGAACAGACGTGGCTGTTTCGGCTCAAAATTTAGAAATTCATTGAAATTTTACTATGTCAATTGTCGACATATTACCCGGCCAAGAGCAGCAATTGAGTTTTGAAATAACTTTTCCTCCATGTAAACTACTTTACGGTGTCTCTAAACGTCTCTTCAAGTGCATCCAGGAAAAGAAAGGGCCCTGTCTCAAGCCAGGATGGAAAACGAGGTTCAATTCCAAGAAAGTTGACCTTTTTTTTTTTCTTTTTTGGCGCTTCTCACAGTTGGGACCACGACATGAAAATAGAAGAGCTCACTAACTCAATCCAAGGGAAAGCCAGAAAAAAAGAAAAGTGTTCAGAGGTGGTCCAGTCGCTCGTTTAAAAAGCTCTGTGCACTGGAGTTGGCGTACGCTGTGGGGCGGAAGAACAGAAATTGAACGCTTTATAGTGTAGGATTCAACGTGAGGCGGCACAAAGATAAGTCTCATTCGGGAGTGTTTTCTTTTCTTTGCCGGTCGGGGTCCTGAAAACAGTTTACATCGGGCAGTACTCACGCCAAAAGCATTTTCCTTTCAGAAGAAGGCTTGTGCCAACAGACAGACAGACAAACCGTTTTTGGAGTCGAAAGCACCCTATGATTCGATGGCATGCATTCGCCGCTCTAAACAAACAAACATACAAGCGAACAAACAAGCAAGCAAGCAAGCAAGCAAGCAAACAAACAAACAAACAAACAAACAAACAAACAAACAAGCTGCGTGATAGGTCGAGACGGGCACATTACCGCCCATGGCACGCAAGCCGTACAAGAGATATTCGAGTTCCTTCCCGAGTTCTTTGGTAAAAAAAATCAATACAAAGCAACGACTAGAATAAGGTTGCAACATCTCTTTTCCTTTTTGTTCCTTATTCCTGTAGCCCCATATCCCATGAGATTGTTCCTAGAAGGATTCGGTCGTGCAACCGCCGATAGCACTCATCTCAAAACGACTCGGCATCCGCAAAGCGGAATTGTTTAGGCGGCTTGGCCTGACGTCTTTGCTTTTGTGTTCTTCTAAACATCTTTCTTATGTACGTTCGATTCGTTTCTTTCGGTTCGTATTCGGCGATTGAATGGGGATCAAACTCTGCGAGAACAAATGCACAAACAAACGAAAAATTCCCGACGTCTTCAACAGTGAACGTGCCGCAGATGCAGAGGTGCATGAGAGATCTCTTCATAGTCTCTTCTATTCTTTGTAGCTGTCTAGCGGGACAAAGGCAGCTGCTGCTTCATCACAGAAGCCGCAGGAGCCTGTGGTTCGGCGGGGGCACAGGGTACGGGCGTGTTTTGAAACCATGTGGTTTGAAGTATAGTTTTAAACTTGCAATACAAGGCAGAGAAAAAAAAATCTCTCGCAGTTTAAAATTTCTTCTTTGCAATTTATTTAGTTTCTCTGTAGACTGGGGCTCAACATCTAATAGAAAAAGCCACGGGTGTTTGCTATCGTCAGTTCACCTTGAATTCCTGTAATAGATACTGTCGTTTTTATGTTCTATTCTGCTGATATAATTTCTTTACTACCCTCTATAATGTATTTCTACTTGGACCAGTTAAACAAATAAATAAATAAATAAATAAATAAATAAATAAATAAATAAATAAATTCACTGATGATTACGATACTGCCTAATGCAAAATTGGAGCGCAGTTTCGTGTTTCGGGCAAGGAACACTGTGTTTGACGTTTTGGCTTTCCGCAAGGTATCCACCACGCCATAAATCATGATTTTTGTGATGTAGGAGAGCACCCCCTACGCCATAACTCGTCTTTCTGCAGGTAATCCAGGTACCCGCTACACATCCGTAAGGTAGTATCTGCAGTTTGCTGAGGCTAGGCCTAACCGTTCCTACGTGGGAGCGGCCCGCGACCCTCACCCTATAATACGGGGGTGGATTCTTTCAGGACCTCAATAATATTTTTATCTATCTATCTATCTATCTATCTATCTATCTATCTATCTATCTATCTATCTATCTATCTATCTATCTATCTATCTATCTATCTATCTATCTATCTATCTATCTATCTATCTATCTATCTTTCTATCTATCTATCTATCTATCTATCTATCTATCTATCTATCTATCTATCTATCTATCTATCTATCTATCTATCTATCTATCTATCTATCTATCTATCTATCTATCTATCTATCTATCTATCTATCTATCTATCTATCTATCTATCTATCTATCTATCTATCTATCTATCTATCTATCTATCTATCTATCTATCTATCTATCTATCTATCTATCTATCTATCTATCTATGTTCATGCTGGATGTAGCTGATGACGATGAAGAATTATGGCTGAGCACTTTGCAGAGGGCGGGAAGCATTAAATCACACACTCGTTGCGCAATTAGCTTTGTGTGATGACTGGTTGTTATTTTACTATTGTGTCAAGCTTTATTACATAGGCTCATGAGATTCCTTGCCCAACATGACGCCTGTATAGGGTCTTTTTGCAAATGAGTTTCAAGCACCAGCGTCGCTCTGTGGTAGAATACTCAACTGCCACGCAGAGGTTCAAATCCCATTCGGTCCTGGGTATTTTCTTCTCATTTTATTTTTCATGTCTATTGGTTACTTTTTCATGTCCATTGTTTACGCCACCAACGGCGACGGCGACGGCGACGCCACTCAAAGCAGGAACGGGCGCCTAAGAGCTGTGCTCTAGTACATAAAGAAATAAAAGGAAGCCTCATGTTTTATTTAGGGCCTCCATCCTCCTGTCATTACGTTAGATTTGAAGCCGATGTAGTGAACGTAAACCCGCGCTTGCAAATTAAAACGCAGCGAATTGCAAGCTGCTCTCTGAAGCGCCCATGGCATTAAGGAAATGTCATTGTGTGACGCCCAAAGACTGGACTCTAGCTTGTTATAAAGTGACCTTTGCGAATCGAAAGCGAGCCCATAAGTGCATGCTTCGGACTTTACCAGGTCTGCTTCAAGTCTTATTGTCATTGACTACGATGTGAAACGCTCAAGGCTGAAAACTGACGTTTTGAGAATTAGACTTTGGTTCGAATTTGTGTCAATGTGTTATTTTACTGGAGTTAATAGCGTAAAATAGTGCAGTAAAAGGCGACTGACACAAGAAATTGGAGAGAAATACCCCCTGTAAACTAACAACCGATTAATAACATGAAAGTGTTCTACGTACACACGCCATAGATGCCTTAGAAACTTAGCAGGCTGGGATATTGCGCTGGTAAGCTCGTGGTAGGAGCTTCGAATACCGGCCACGGCGGCCACATTTCAATGCGGGACGAAATGCAATTGCATGCGTGTACTGCACGATGATAGTGCACGTTAGAGAGCACCGGGTGGTCAAATTTTCCGGAAGCCCTCCACCAAGGTATGCCGCATAATTATATCGAGGCTCGGGCACGTGATACCACAGACATTATTATTATTATTATTATTATTATTATTATTATTATTATTATTATTATTATTATTATTATTATTTACTGTCCAACTTTACAATAGCATATGACTAAAAAAAATCTGTATATCTGCAATAAGTGTTGTGGCAACGAGGATATCACCAGTGGAAGTAAAAAAGACGCTCTACACGGTTCTGCCGTCCATAAATAATTAAGTAACATGCATACAAACGTAAGTCCTTGCTCGCGGCGTGCCGTTCCGGGCACTAGAGGAGGAGGAACTAGTCATTACGTATTTATATGCAGTAAATCACTGGGAAACAGAAGGTGACCGAGTTTGCCAGTAAGCTGGCATCTGACGATGCAATCAGGATATGCCTGTCAGACAGTGGTAACGGGTAGTCGAACGTTACGTCGACTAATTTGAGGCATCATTGCAATTGATGATGTTGATGTGCGCCGTTGTCGTAACCACGAGGCTGGGGAATTTCAGCCATCGCCGCCCTTATAACAGATGCTTATTGAACGCGCCTCATATGCGCGTTATGAACGACCGCCGCAGGTGATAAGTGTTAGGTAAACAAGCTCGCCAGCACAGATGTAATAAAGGCCATCTTGTGCAAGTGGTCGCGGGTGGGAAGGTGCCATAAATAATGCATCTGGTATTTTTTTTACGTCTTCTCTTGCCTCTTTTTAACGCAGAAGCCTTATATAGCTTACGAGTAAAAAGAAAACAACAAAGCTTTAGTTTCGCGTCACGGGCGAAGTAAGGAATGTCATAGCAATATATTGGGCTTTTACTCGAAGTGAGGCTAGCAGCGAACTCCTATGGCGTACAACCTAGTGTAACTCAACAAAGCGCTGGCACAAGGCGTGCGAAATGGCGTGCGAAATGACATTCGTGCTGTGTAAGGCTTCAACGCGACTCAGCTGTGAGAACCGGACACGTACAAAGGTATGAGCCGTTTGCTGGATCCCTGTTAAGACAGGAGGCGCGCGACAGAGCTCGGCCATTCAAAGTGCGCAGTTCCCAACGGAGCCACGCAGCCCCCTTTGGCACTTCTCCATGCGCCTTTCGCGCGATGAAGACTGCAGGCCCGTTTCATATCTTCTTGAGCGACAAACGTCGGCTGGTCGCGCTCACCGTCTGATTAACCGGTTTTCTATGGTGTTCATATTTGAAATCACATAACTCTTCATATTAAGTCAGCTTGTTCATTGGAATCTTTTAAACGAATCATGAAAAACATAGTGTTAAACAAGCCTTTTGTTCATATGCAATAAATTTATAATCTCTACACCAAGTGTGGAGATCCGATCCCCAAAGTCTCATCCATCCGAATCTTGGGAATGACACTCGAAGCGACGGGCACAAATTGCCTAACCATTCACAGGCATTGACTCTCAGGTTACTGCAGACGGGTTCGTATCTCAGCCCGGCTTTATTACATAAAATTTAGCCCGACATTTATCCCAATAGCTCCTGCTGGCTGGACTCACAATAAAGCTTCACATCCATCCATCCATCATGACGTCATTCTTTTGCATATGTGCATTTTTTTTAGTATTGTATAAAGCTATTATGGTAAATATATCTTTTTCCGTTTCTCTATACATCGTTCCGTATTGAATGCATTCTATATTTTTCTATGTTCACCCTTTGAGGTTTTGCTGCTGCTACTTACCTTTTATATACCCCACTAATGATAGGGTGTGCCCCTAATAGTTTCTCACTTTGGGATTTCCTGATGCTGGATGAATTATGTAACACCGTTTTTTTTTGTAATTGAAATAACAACGAACAAACTTGAACTTTGAATTCCTTTCTATGCTTTCTCCATCTCTATTTACAGCTGTGTAGCTTTTCTCACACCTAGTGTAATTGTTTAATTTTCATATCTTTCATTTCGGTTTTATTAGTGCATTTCGAGATATGCTCACGGGCAGAATCAAGAAAACGGAGGCTATCTATTTGCCGACTTGGCGTCTTTTTTCTAAAACACTTCATCATCTACTTAAATGTGAGCATTAAACAAAATAATATACAACGTACTAGAAAAGAAGGGCCTCATCGTAAACAAAATAACACAACGAGCAAAAAATAAGTGCTCGCAAATGCACTGAAATATTTTCAGGGTACGCATATTCTGTGTTAATATCGCACAGGAGTGCGTATACACGAAAAGAAAAAAAAACATGGTTTAATGAGACCAAGGCATCAACAGTCGCAGATTTTCTGCACCTGTATTTGCTGCATTTGGCACACGCAGCATAAAGCAATACACTTCAGAATGCTCTGTTTATTCGAAAACAGAGTCACAAATTTTTTTACGACGTTGGCAAATTTCTTCCTTAATCGCAATGTAGTCATGGCTAGTGCCACATTTGCAAACAGGTCAGGAGGTTCCTTTTGTTGCGCAACGCCCTCATATTTTATAGGCTGCTCTGCAATACTTGTACTACAAAAGAGCCGATGAGCGTTACGAAACGCTGATAATGTGAAATAATTTCTTCAGGTTAACATGAAATGAATAATCCTTGGAAAGGGGGCGTCGCTGGAGCCGTGTCTGGGCCAAATGGTCTTCTCGCCTTCAAGGCGTTAACGGTTGCTGGAGCTTACGTTTGACAAGTGGCCTTGTCATCTTCAAGGAAAGTTTTTCGAAAAAGACGAGACGACTTGCCGAAGCATACGCTCCAGCAGCATACCCTACTAAAAGGACATTTCATTTCATCTTTTCAAGCTTCCATCTTCTCAAAAAATTTCGCATTTCCACGAAATGAATCGTGACGAGTGGGCGAAGCACTGATGATCCTTCTTGCGGTAAATCACCCGTGATATTGACCAGTCGCGCATGTAAATGAGTGACAACGCGTGTGTACAGTATTTACAGCGTGTTTTTTGCCGTTGAGCCACCGCTTTCCGCGTCCTCAACACCGGTGTAGCAGCTTGCTGTCGGCGTTGCCGTTTTGCCATTCGCGGGCGAGAGCGCGTTCACGATCGTTTTCATCCATGGCAGAAAGGGAATGTGTGGTCTGGAACGCGCTTATTCTTCATCGTCATCAGCGTCCATCGTCATCGTGATGACGTATAGCGGGTACATTCCATGTGCTGTGCCGTGATGGCAGAAAGAGAATGTGTGGTCTCGAACGCGCTTATTCTTTATCGTCATCAGCGTCATCGTCATCGTCATGGCGTATAATTGGTTGCCTTGCGTGTGCTGTGCCGTGATGGCAGCGTGATGGTCATCGCACTAGCGTGGCTACACCGGGGGGACACCGGGGGAGTGATGTACAAGCCTCGACCTTGAGGAGCTTCGCCCCCTAAAACTTCGGCCGTGTTTGAAGTGCCGTCTTTACGAACATGCGACAGCTAACTTGGAAACGTTAGCTATAGCCTATTTTATATGAAGCCGAGCGTATGAATTATCCTGTTCTGAAGGATGTCTTAAATAGCACGTCCGCTCTGATTCGAGATCATAGATTCCGGCTAAATATGGCGTCGTGACTGTGGTATCTACCGCGATCTGTACTATATAGCCGTCATGGAGCGCTACACTAAACTGAGCGTCACAATAAATTAAAGGCCGCGCGCACTAGCAAAGGCAAAAGTCACATTTGTCATAAAATCAATGTTCCACGAACTGCCGCGCCCACCTCGCAAAGCTTAAATTGAGAGTGCCGAAGCAAGTTACTGAACGATTAAACAGAGAATCTGTGTGGGAATACCAGTATTCGCTAGCTGAACAAACAAAGCCTCAGAGTTGCCTGTGAAAAGAAAATTACATATGACATTCTAGCGATGGAAGTCCTTCAATGTTGATGTTTTCTTTTTTCATTCACTTAATCAGCGAACGGTAAAACTTTGAGCACTTTTGCGCAACACGTTTCAACACACAACTCGCATTTACTTATGCATGAATCGAGTTTGCACAGGCGTAGCCGTGGGAGGTGGGGAGGGGGGGGGGGGGGACTGTTGCGGGGCTTCAAACCCCCCTCCCCGAAATTTTTCAGTTTTGCGTGTTTATATGTACAAGCACACATGCCAAAGCACGCACGAACATAAAAAAAAAGTGGCTTAACACCTCGGTAAAAAAATTTCTGGCAATGCCCCTGCGGCTTTGGTTTAACAACGAAGTGCAGTTTTAAAACCTAACTCTAGAAACATAAGCTGTTAACCCGTTATAACTCATTAAGTGCTCTTCAAGCGGTGGTCATTAATGAGAACGCTTTCATCGTGGCGCGTTCATTATCCTGATGGATGGCCACTCAACACGTGCTCAGAATCCACATTGCGGTATCGAGTCGACAAACAACGCTTTGTATTCCTAGAACAGGCGTTTCATTGTGTGACAAAGCAAAAAAAAAAAAAAAAAAGAAAAAAAACAAAGCGACAGGGTTACGAAAACTTCGTTGCTTCGAGCGTAGATAGAACGAATGGTGGGCTGCGAAAACCTTGCTAACGATGTAGCGGCATGCGGCCAGGATTTGGAAACTACCGACGTCACAGCTAACGCAGACGCCTTTTTTTTTTCTTAGGGTTTTCTTCGGGTTGTTTTCAGGGCTATATGCAACATCCGGGACATTGCCCTCGGCCGGGCAATTTACGAAAACTTGTGGAGGCGTTGCGAACGTATCGTGTAAACGAGAGTGAGGTGTGTATGACGGTGCAACTTTAACCGACCTGCTCAAATTTGACGCGGTTTTACGTCGGCATGACTGCCGACCATTATTTCAACAATGGCCATTGAGGCGGTAATGAGTGAGGTTGCGTGGATGATCTTGAGTGAGTTGATTTTGCTTTACCATGTGAACAGGGAAAAGTCAAAGCTTCAGAGGTTAATATGGGTTGCTGATAATGATTATAGTGCTGATGATGATAATTATGATGGCCCCTATGGGTACCTACTATGGGCAATCTGCCGTGAATCGGGTGCAGAAAAATATAAACTTTACAAATCTCCGTAGTGGTAACTAGGTGAAATAATTTAGATTTATTTATTTATTTATTTATTTATTTATTTATTTATTTATTCAAAATGCCTTTCAGGCCCATTGAAGGGCAATAAGTGAGGGGGATCAGCAATTGCAAAAAAAAAAAAAACTTGGACCAATCTCCCCGAAGGGAACCGTGATGGGATGCGAAGCAGCAGCGGTGCGCACGGCGTTGACCCGGTTGAAACGGGCGTCGACGCGGGTGCTGGAAGAACGGTTTGAAGCGAAACTCGGTGTAGCGTTCACTCGAGTAAACGTTTGTTTGAAACGCAAAGACACGGGAGGCGGGTCAGAGTTGTTGCGAGCGGGCGGAGCAGCCGGCAGCTGCGGGCGCTGCCGCGAGCATGCTGCGGGTGAGGGAGAGAGTGACGTCAGCGCGCACCTGCGAGGGAAGCGTGCGAGGGGGAGCGTGACCTACTTGGCAAAGCTCCAACACCTACGGCGAGGGGAACGCGTTGCGGCGCATTCGTACGGACTTACGTAACGTACGGCGTTACACACGTGAGTCAAAGAGCTGCTTCGCACCTAAAAAAAAGCTCACACGGTCCCTTGTGCATTCCCCGAAGATGACTCGAAGGCGAAAGCCATCTTTTTATTCTTCTCAGTCGATGTGCAAGGAAGCAGGCAACATGAGCCGTGGCTTCGCGTGCCACTGCCAAGCGCCGCCTTCATTGTCTTCTCTTGAGGTCGCGCGTTCTCCGGTTTTGCTCGCCGCCCAAAGGAGGGCGCTACAACGGCATCATGTGGCGTTACGTCACATGAAGCCAAGCG
>JALIZH010023720.1:0-41851 GCA_030522465.1 Rhipicephalus appendiculatus | reverse complement strand
TTGCCCGTGGACAACTAAACGCTGCTACACGCGCGGAAGCTCCGTCGCTTCGACATGTGACACTAATGAATTCGAGCGATGCTTGTTTCGACTAAGAGATTCCGCTGGCGGTGTCGTACACGAAAAGTGAGCGCAGCTTGCGCTGCAGGTGCAATGCTAAAGAGACAGCGGAGCTGATGGGCACCTAGGTAGTATTGGCTGCTGCTGTTTTGCTAAGTTTTCGCAAATTTTCTCTTTCTTTCTCCCGCTATTTCTTTCTTCCCTCTTCTGTCTTTTCCTATGGCTTCGTTTCCCTGTTTATATCTATTTATTTATTTGTCTCTCTCCATTTTTTTCCTTGCTCCTTCACCTCTTTCTTTCCCTCTCTCTCTCTCTCTCGCTTGCTTCCTTCCTTCTTTACATCCCTTTCTCTTTGTATCTTTGATTCACTATCTTTATCCTTCTGCATTTCTTTGTAGTTCTATCTTACTCATTCTTTTTATGCCATGCTTTACTCTCTCTCCTCCTCCTTCCCTCCACCTCACGACCACAGCCCTCCCTCTCACATTCACTTCCCTTTCCCACCCGTTTCCTACACTAACTATACAAGACTGTACTATGCTCTGCTAGTGTGTCTGGATAGCTTAGTGGTCGGGACGCTCGTTTTCGGATCGAAAGTACGCAGGTTCGAAAGCCGCTTCGTGAGGAATTCTTTTTTCGCCAAGAATTTCTCTCTCTGTATATCTCCCTCCTTCTGTATTCGTTCTCTCACCCATCAGGGTTAGTACAGGCCACGCCGGAGTAATCGGCGCATTTTTTTTTTTTTGGGAGGGAAGCTGAAGAGGAGGAAGAAGAGGATGCAGAGAGTGCGTGTTGGTTTCATGACGATGGTCATTTCTATTTCCGACAGTCTAAAGGCTCATTCACATCTGCGACTAGCACAGGTCGCGCGACCGTTTGCGACTGGCTGTCGAAAAGCGACTCAAAGTGACTGATGTTCACACCTGCGCGCGACATGTATGCGCGCGCCACATAGAATTCGCGTCTTCTCGTATATATCTCGCATTGCCATTGCCCCGTAAAATAGGCCGACGTCGTGCTCCTCCGCATCCAATTGGTTTAGAGGTTTGCGACTGCAGTCGGGCGACTGAAAAATTGAGCAGCGAGCGACTGAAAAATCGAGCAGCGAGCAGCGAGCCAAATCAGCCGCTATGCGACCGAAACTGCCATTTGTGACCATTTGCTACCAGTCGCTTTGCGACTTAGTCGCGCGACCGTTCCCAGTCGCCGGTGTGAACGAGCCTTAACTACGGCGAGCGTCAACACCTTCTCTGTTAAAAAAGCCGGTGCCCGCAGGCGCAAAGAAATGCGGCCCTCGAAGGTGCTCCGGCCACATGCGTATTGGTATGCGCTGTTTTCCAAGAAATTATACTCTCTCGCACGTTGGCTTATCGGTGATCTGCTGTTTCTATTATGAAAATCTGATTTTTTTTTTATCGAGGCGAATTGTCATTTCACGCTGCCAAGCTTCACTGTTGCCTGGACATGAACGCATGAGCGTCGTTCTTGTCTGTAGCAACTGAAGTGTGGCGCTGTTATGTACCAGGATGAAGGCCCAATTCCGGGCACGAAGGAAGGGAACACTTAGGTGGGAGCATTGCGCATTTTGATAGAAAGAATTGATAATAATATAATTAATATAATATTAATAACAATATCTGAGATTTGACGTTCCAAAACTACGATATGATTACCATAGACGCCGTAGTGGAGGGCTCCGGAAACTTCGACCATCCGGGGTGCTATGCAGGATGGCCCGAGCTTCTCGGGCACACGAGTTTGCTCCGAGCTCGCACTGCGGCGGTCATGGCACAAAGACAGAGCGGAGCGCGTGATAGCAGCATTGACAAAAACGGCTACATGAACGAGCGTGGCGTCAAAAACGCATGTGGGGCATCTGCGGCGGTAATCAAAGAAACACCGCGTGCGAACACGTCAGCGCCGCCACTCAGTCCACATTTCAACAGTGCAGCGACGTCAGCGTGATTGTCGCGCTATCTTTTTGCCAACTCAGCATTGCGCCTCCCACAGGCGTGTTCGTGGGCGTTCTTCCACTTTCGGGCATGTTCTTTCGTTCCACCCGCAGCATGGAAATTTCCACTCTCGAAGGCAACAAGGGTGCACACGCTGCACTCTCGTGCAGCTCGTTTCGCTTCTATCAAATATTGCGGATAAATATACGGACAGGTTGTCACCAGGGGCGCTCGCATCATTGCGGCAACGCGGCTGTGAGTGGTACGTCGTGAGCGCGGTGAAATTGAATGCGAGACATCGCAGTCACGGGATGATATAACCTTTATTTCTTCGTGCGTGTGTGCACAGTCTGCGCGATAAAGCTGATAGATGAATTGTGCCGCTCGCTGGCGTTGCGGCGTGAGCACTGCTCCTTGGAAAGCGCAAACGCGGTGGGTGGACCCGATCTTCGCCGCGGGCGTCTGTCAATCAAACTGACTGACGCGTGAACTCGGGTACAAACTCGTTGATTCTGAGAAGGCCCCAGTTCAACTCGTGACTGTCATGGTGCCGGTGTGACTGTCAAAGGTTTCATGCGGTGGACGCTAAGCACCAGCTTCTTTGCATATAAAATAATTTGGTCAGCCTTTACTACTTGTGCAAGGCTGGAGCCATAGAGGAGCTTGTGATCACCTAGCTTCTTCCAGCGTTCTAAGTCGGTCGTCTACTCAGTCTGCTCGGTGTACGCTTCGAAGTAAAGAACGCATCAGCTCCGTCTTAATTTTGATTATACTAATTAGGCAGGACTTAATTGCCATAATACTGAACAGTATTGTCTTGATTGGTAAGGTTTTAATTAAAACGACAATAATTACCTCGGGTGCAATTAGCATGATCTTGATTAGTATGCAGCTAATTAACATAAACCCAATTCGCATGATCTTGATTAGCATCATATTATTAAGGTCTAATTGGGATGACTTTACTTAGCGGGCTTCTAATTAGCGTCGCGTTAATTAGCCTGGTATTAGTTACCACGGTCATAGCTTTACATAGCTTCATTAGCATGGTCTTAGTGAGGTATGGCTTCATTAGCTCGATCTTAGCATGCCTTGGCTTAATTAGCTTATTCTAGCATCTCTTGACTTATTTAGCTAGGTGTACCGCCCAGCCACTTAGCTAATCAGCCGGGCGCACGTCCTCGGGCAGCGAGCACACCATGAAGGGATGAAGAGGGCGCGCGCCAATCGAGCAACGCGCAAGAATGTGCAGGCCGACCATGACGATTGTACACGTGGCCTCGGGTTTAGCTACGGTCGCGATATTGTAAGGTGTTCGGCCGGAACTAATCTCAGAGGCCACCGTGCTAATTATTCTAAAGGATACTTAGTACAGACATTAAAAGCTTCAAAACGAATTTAAACAGCCCCTGCCTTTAAAAAATATCATAAGTAAACCTTTCTGGCACTTTTATTGCATGGGTGCACTTCTGCACTCAGTGGAACGACAAACAAATGAAAGAAGATGCCTCTGGTTTGAAAACACCGCCCAATTTTGTCGACCGTCTTTGACGTGACGCCGCGTTCCATCGTAACCAATGGAACGCAGCGCACGCTGATTGGTGGATCTGACCTTTTCGTACTGTTGGCTCGTTCAAAAGGGGGTGTCGCCAAAGCTCGGAAAGATCCCGAGTTTCGCCAAGCTCGGGCCATCCTGCATAGCGCCCCCCGGTGTTCTTTAATGTGCGCTGACATCGCATAATGCACGGGTCTTTAGAATTCCGCCTCCATCGAAATGCGACTGCCGCGGCCGGTATCGAACCCGCAACTTTCGGGTCAGCAGCCAAACACCGTAACTGCTACACCACCGCGACGGACAAACAAACAAACAAAGAGAGACAGAGAGAGAAAAAGAAAAGTTTACGTTACACACGTAAACAGCAAGCTTCGCCTGCCCCTATTTTCCCAGCAGGAAGGGCTCCTCAGATCTTTTAGTACTGTTTTTTATTATGCAATCATAAACATATACGAGGTACACAAAAAAAAAAAAAAAACATTCGTGGAGGTAGCGCACAGAAGGTTACCGCAGAGGGGCGCAACGCAAGTGTGTTCCTTCGGGTGGAGAGAAGAAAAAATAGGGGATGGTGATAAGGAGCGAAGTCTTTCCATATATTTAGGTGTGAATGCATTGGTTGGCTGGCTGCGTTGTAGCCGGATATCCAAGATATTGAAATTGATGTTGAATTCACAAAAAAAAGAAGAAAAATCGATGGTACCATGTTTACAAGCGGAAATGCTTTGCAAGAAGAGGATGCGGGACTTTACCCTCTTCCCTTAGCAGCGCAGAATGCCGACAGACGGAGAAGCCAAGAGCTCTCGCTTTGTTCAGAATTTTGATGAAACGTGCTTACTCATAACAACGCTACAGAAAGATACTAAATCAAATAAACAATTATCGTTCGCATTGCAAGTTATTAACATATAGTTCTTGCCACGTGTTTCCCGTACTTTCATGTGTTTCTCGTATTTTCGTACCTATCAGAATTTATTTCACGGCAGCAGTGTTTGAGGTGCGGGCAAGTAACTGTTGCGTAATCAGCTTGATAAAATCTTCAGGAAAGGGTGGGTGTTTTTTCGTGTTTGTGAACATTTATGAGGCGTGAAAACTGTTGCGTGGACAATGAAATTGTAGTACTGGGATTAGAAATGTGAATGTCCATTCATACGTAAATTTCGCATTGTTTAAAGGTCATTGACGACTTCGAGACGTAAAATATTGTTTAATAGAAGAGGAGCAGCTGCAGCCACACCATGGTACCAACCTCTTCTTAAATATATTGAATAAAGAAAAGTTAGAACTACACTTCAATTTAATAAGAATTCTCATTATCTTTCAAGCAGCGTAGACACAAGCTTCATCACAGGTGTTTCTAACCACATCGACTAACCACATCGACTTCTAGCGTTCTTTCTTTTTTGATAGTAGCTCTTGAATTCTTTAATGATGAAACGAATAACCTGTACACGTACTCTCACGCTTTAGGCGAGTGTTACAAGCACTAAGTGTAGAAGGAAAACTCATCTCTCGTTATTGCATAGTTTGTGTCGGGGGGCGTGCTTCCAGTCATCATGACCATCTCCCTTAGGCTTCTCGCACTTCCTACCGCACCTTGCGTAGCTCTACAAGTGTGGTCGTTAGCCCCTAATGACCGCAGGGTCATTAGTACCCATCTCAGCGAGTTTTAGTTTTTCAGAAGGCCTTTCAAAATGTAACCACCGCCATAAAGTGTTCCGAAAGTATGCGCTTAAAGTGAACTACAACGTATCTGGCTTGCTTCTTTTGTTTTGTTTGTAACGGGAGCTTCCATATGTCCGTTTTTTTTTAAATCTTCGACTTTGTATATCGTGTTATGTGCCCTATTGTTTACGACGTGATGCTTGAGTGTGCGAGTTAACCAGACGTGGTCATTGCATGCAATAAAAATAAATAAATAAATAGTTAGAACGTGTGATGCCAGCCTGTTCTTGTGGAGCTAGCTAAAGAGCAGGATGTATGATTATTTATTAGTACAACTATTCAAATCAAATGATATTTTAAACACAACCGATGGCAGGACCGTAGAACAGAAGCCAGCAAAACTTGACGTGGCCTTGTTCTGCAGAGAGCAACAAAACAACAAAGAATGAACACTGTTTAACAAAAAGAAGGGCTCAGCAGTATTACTTCACTATTAACATTGAAGAATGACCAAGATAACTTCTCTGATAAACGTGAATTCTCCATTAACTAAGAGACAATAATGAAAATTCACATTCATTTGGAAGTAAATAAAAAAAAATCAATATTCCTTTATAACCTTCCGAGAAATCGAGAGCATGGGCCTCTACTCAGAAATTTCTGTTTAACGTTCATTTTGGATGCCGGATATAAAGTTGACCGAAATTGCTTCAGTCTCAACCAATCAAAGAACTTGCAGCACGATAAGCGTCATAGGAGTACAGGAAACACTCATTTTGACAACGCTGAATGTGGAAGACATATTTACGAGGCATGTCGTTCTCGGGCAGGGATGTGATAATACCCCATTTGGACGATTCGAACGCTGACTTTTCTTTCTGGCTGAATGTAGCCCTCAAATGTTTATGCGCATTAAAATCGAGCTCACAAGCAAAATCTCCATCAAGTCCTTTATTTTTTCAATTTTCTTAATGTTTTATTGCCTGCGCTTGCCCGCGCATTTACTTTTCCTGCGCTCTAGAATCGTGTAAACGATTTGAGGAGCAGGAGGAGGAGGAGGAGGGAAGGAATGAAAGACGGAGAGGTCAACCAGACGCGTATCCGGTTCGCTACCCTGCACTGGGGGGGAAGGGGTGAAGGGATTAAAAGAAAGAAGAGGGAAGAAAGCGTCGTCACGGTTCATGGGCGCCTGTCCATTGCACGCCTACAATCGGTCGCTTAACCCGGTCGAATTTAAAAAACGTAGCAATGCTCGCGTCACTTTGCTGGCCTGCGATGCGTAGAGCCACGATCCGAGGATCTTCGGAAAAGCTCTGTTGTCTAGCTTATTCAGCGTGTCGCGTAGAACGTTGCGTTCGCTCACAAAACGATCACAGGAACACAGTGGATATTCTATTGTATCGTCACTATCGCACGAGTTACATCTGGAGGTATGTGCCATTCCTATTTGAAAAGAGTACGCCTTTGTGAAAGCTACTCCTAACCACAGGCGGAACAGTAAAGTTGCGTCTCGGCGGGAGAGATCCGATGGAACTTGAAGCTCCCTCGATGGGTCCAATTTATGCAAGCGGTGGTTCCCGACACTGGGGTCGCTCAGCCAAGTTTGCGACATTGTGTCAGCGAACGAGTGAAGGCCCCTTGCAGCGTCTATTCTCGACAAGGGTATTGGGGTTGTCTGGGCGTTCTCGTGGGTGGACCGGGCAGCATCATCAGCGAGGTCGTTACCGACGATGCCGCAATGTCCCGGCAACCATTGGAACACAACGTCATGTACCTTCGATAAAACCTGGTGTAGCACTTTTCTCATTTAATTTACTAGCTGCTCATGCACCCTTCGTCGTAACGCTGACTGCAAACTCCGAAGGGATGCCTTAGAGTCGCAGAAAACAGCCCATTTTTGAGAATGGGCTTCCGCGGTATAAAGGGTAGCAGCACGTGAGGCGGCGAGCTCCGCTGCTGTTGATGTCGTCCTGTGAGACACCTTGAACTTTATAGTCACTTGGCCCGCCGGGATAACAACAGCACCCGTGGAGCTCTCAGCCGAGACCGATCCACTGGGGTAAATGTGGGTCCTTTGGCCATATTGCTCGTTGAGTAGTTACGATGCCGCCTGTCGTAGGACCACTGTTGAATGACGGCTCTTGGTAATTCCCGGAATAGTGAGGCGCACCTGTTGTTGTTGTAGGCACCACGGAGGCGACAGTGGTCTTGCTGCTGGAGTGAAGCCCGACGGAAGACATTCTCTATGAGCAGAAACAATCTTTGAAAACATGGCTTGTAGTCTCTGAAGTGGCAACGCAGCAATATGGTGAGCGGGAACTCGGCAGAGGGCTCTTAAATTGTCAGTGGTGACGTATGTTGGAATCGGATGCTCTCTTGCGATCATAATTGTCCCGTGAGTTGAGGTGCAGCGTGGCAATCCTAAGCACATGCGTATAGTGACCGTCCTTGCAGACTTCCGAGAGTGCGGACGTTCGTCAGCAACGGCAAGCGGTTGCGCAGAAATCCCAGAAACAGTGCTCTGTATAGCTGCATCATTGAACGTATCGATGCGCCCCAAGTTTTCCCGCAGAGGAATCGCATTATGTGAACGATGGAAATTAGCCTTTTATTCAGGTAAGCGCAGTGGGCGCTGCGCGAAAGGTCCCTGTCAATAATCACACCAAGGAAGCGATGGCTCTTGAGGTATGCAACACTTTGGCCATTGATGGAAACAGGGTAGGTGTCATGGCCCTGCGAGTAAACGCGACCAATGCGCATTTCTCTGTAGAGGCAGACGGACCTTGTTTGCGGAGATACGAGCATGCCAGGGTGGCAGCCTGCTGGACTCTTGCACGCACTTGTAGACAACATCGTCGCCGCAGTTCGTTAAAGAATGCCGCAGACTCTGCATTGGCAGCGCATCTCCACCCCCCCCCCCCCCTTATTTTCCACCGCCCTTCGTCGGCAAGCTCAAATCCCTATACGCTCAGTCTGTGCAACAGGTGCTGGATGGTCTATGTCCAGTACTTGCAAGGCTTCAGTAGGCGCCGTTACTCGTCTACCTCCAGTGCAACGTGATTCGCCCGAGATCCTGCACTGAGTACTATGGAACACAGCAGTGTTTTTTGTATACTCTTTTCTTGCTATCTTCCTATCTTTTAATCCCTCATTCTCCTTTCCCAGGTGTAGGATAGCAAACCAGACGCACGCCTGGTTGACCTTCCTGCCTTTCCTTGCTTTTCCTCTTCCTTCCTTCCTTCCTTCCTTCTTCCTTACCCAATCGTGGTTTTGGGACGTTAAACCCCAGATATTATTATATTCTTCCTTACCTCCCAAACCGAAGGCGACCAGTGCGACCAACAAACCGACGAACAGCATTATTGCAGTTGAGTCAGTTTGGCCTTCATTGCCGAAGTCACAGCCACCTGCAAATTCCATTTCACATCGACAGCCACAACCTCTGTAACCAATGTAATTGTTAGACGAAGTCATGGGAAAAAAAGTACATGGCCAGTAAATGAGGACATTGGCGTAGTTGAGGAAGCTGCCACCAGATGCCGCTCCAGAAGCTAAAACTGCGCGCGCGCTGCCCGCACCAGTGGCGAGGCAAACCCATTGAGCCAAAGAAGCCTTTCGTCTCGCTCTTCCACGCACGCCGCCGAGAATTCTGTGGAAAAACTTTGTAAGCACCGTGACCTGTTCCGACACACCCCGATGAAATGTAGGAGCAGGTGTGAGCTTCGGAAAGAACAAGAATAAGGCCGAGAAAAACGAGAAAGGAAGTTGCATGGCTTTAGGTACACAATAAAGAAGCATATCATTTGAAAAAGCGCTCCTCAGCCAATCTAGAACCGGGAGTCGTTTCTGAAACCTCATCTCTGCGCTTTGCAATCAAAGTTGAAAGCTGCAAAAAGGGGTCTAAATTAAGGCACCTCTCATAGGTTGTGTGGTAATATTTGAAATGGCGTGAGAAGGAAGGCGCTTTGTGACACGTTATTAGAATTACGCCTTAAATGTTCTAGTGGTTCCCTAGTATCTGAAAGCAAGTCATTTTCAATATCATGTCTCGTTCTTTCTTGAGATATGATCTCCTGTGTGTGTGTGTGTGTGTGTGTGTGTGTGTGTGTGTGTGTGTGTGTGTGTGTGTGTGTGTGTGTGTGTGTGTGTGTGTGTGTGTGTGTGTGTGTGTGTGTGTGTGTGTGTGTGTGTGTTTGTGTGTGTGTGTATGTGCTTCTCAATCAGTCATGGTGGAGCGTCCGACCGCCGCCGAGAGATGGCGCGACGTGTACATATTCCGAAATCCTGGGGATGACCAACTGTGTAATTAGCTCAGGCCAGCCTACAAGTGCATATACGCGTTGGCATGGAAAATAAGTGGATACAAATGATGTGCTCCAAGTTGCAACCCATGGCCGTCGAGGAGGCCGAGGATACCGCAAGAGCCCAGGGGCTTCTGGCTGCCATGTAAGCGGAGTTGCATTCCCCCCCCCCCCCCCCCCCCACTAATCTGCCGGCAACGAAAATGAAAGTTATTTCTATCTCTCTCTCTCTCGAACTTGCGAAACTGCTACGAGTCCTACATTTTTATCCATCAAACAATGATTTTTCCTTCTTGTAGAAAGAGTAAACCTTATTGTAGTGATAAGCGATACTATCAGAAACATACTTCAATACGATTTCAGTCTCTCTCGCTGGACTAAGGACATATACAGGCATTTCTCCGTTTAAAAGAAGAATGTGTCAGGCGCCTCTTTGCTCGATACCATTGCAGAGCGACTTAAACGATGAATGCGGTACTTTTGTGCTCAAAATTGGCTTCAGTTTACCTCCGATAGCTTTTACCTCCTGAAAAATTGCGACAGAGTTCGGTCGCGGCGCACTGGCCTGCACGGCAACTACACTCGTTAGGAATGTCACATTTTTATATGTCACGCAAAAACAACAGACGCGGAAATGATGAAATTCCGGTATTCGCTTTCACGTGTACTGATAGAAAGGCAATAAAAAAAATACGAGCCTCCCTTCGCACAAATATCATTCTTCGACAATTTTCACCTATCTGTGTGTTTCCACAGAGTGAAATATTCCTTATATAGCATTTTTCTTTCGCGCTCTTCTTTACGCTTTAGTGACGGCTGACAGACGTCCAGATGTTCTGCAATCTGAAGCTGTCACATGACGTAAAACAATGATGATTGTTATTCTTAATATACGGTGCTTTATTTCCCGTGACTTTCAAAGTTGCAACGCAGACATAGGCTAACAAAAAAAAAAAGGAACGATTGCACCATTTTCTTTTTCGCTGCCTAAATTGTTAGTGCTCGATGTTTTGCAAGCGTATTGCGTGATACGAATGTGTTCTGCGTTTTCCTAATGCTGCCTCTTAAGCCTTGACAGCGGCGGTCCATGAATTAAGCTTGTCATCTGGCAATGCCACTGGGATGGCTAATTTATAGCCCCATAAACGTAGCATAGACTTAATGAGCTTTGTATAATTGCTTAGGAATTGTTAGCTGAAAGCATGAGATGCATTGCGTGATTCGTGCGTCCGTTTCTACAGCGTAATAAAAAGAGAAATAGTTCCACGACAAATATGTCTAAAAGAAAATTAAACACAGTAAATAAGTGTCTGAGTTTATTCGTACTTGACTGTATACGTACCAGTGATTACTAGTGCAGTTCAGTGCAAAATCACATGGTATATTTTATGCTTTATAAACAAGCAAATGATTACTTGCTATGTAAGCATTGCGTGAGCATTATGCTTGTGGAATACAGCGCAATTCTAAAACCCTTCATTTGGTTATTTGTGTATTACAAAGGCAGTCAAATGTCACACTGGGCAAAATTTATCGTGGCTGCTCAAGCCAGCGTAAATAACAATTAGTTTTCTTTTTAACTTTCTAGGTAGATAGTACACATACCAAGACTTAGTTCTAAAGGTTCGATACCTTGCAGCTGCGGTAATCCGCATTGGAACTGGCACCCGGACGATAATAGTAATAATATGATCTGGGCTTTTACGTTGCAAAACCACGATATGATTATGACGCATGCCGTAGTGGAGGACTCCGGAGATTTCGACCATCTGGAGTCCTTTAAATGTGCACTGACAACGCACAGTACACGGGCCTCTAGCATTTCGCCCCATCGAAATGTGACCGCCGGGACCGGAATCGAACCCGCGACCTTCGGGTCAGCAGCCGTCTACGGTAACCACAGAACCACAGCAGCGCACACGGCGCCCAAACGACGTGTCGTTAAAAGCTGCCTTTTAACTTTTGATAGTTTAGCAGCTGTTACAGCAGAGCAGTTATGCTCGAGGTTTTGCGTGCGTCGTAGCTAGAAAATTAGCATAATAAACTGACACGCCCTCTCGACGTCCTCTTCTTCCTCTTCTGCTTCACTGCCAGGACGCGTACGCCGATTTGTACGTCGTGGGATGCACTAACTCTGATGGGCAGCAGAACGAGTGCAGAGAGAGAGAGAGAAAGAGAGAAATTCTTGACGAAAAATATTTCTTAGTGAAGCGAGTTTGGAACCCGCGTAACCACGATCCGGAGGGCGAGCATCGTAACTACTCGGCTATCCAGGCACGCTTGCAGAGCATAGCCTAGCCTTGTAGAGTACATTATAGCAAGGAGGTGGAAAAGGGAAGTGAGGGTCAGAAGGAGAAATTTGAGGGTGAGGGGAGAACGAGTACAAAAAGAAACATATATATATAAAAGGGTGAGAGAGAAATAAATAGAAAAGAAAATAAGAAAGTAGAGTAAAAGATAGACGGCGAGAGAACGACTGCATGGAGAGATATAGAAAGAAACAGATGGAAAGAAAAATAAAGATAGAAAAAGGAACGCAAGAAAGATAGAAGGAAATATAAAGACAGAGAAAGAAATAGACAGAGAGACATAGAGATAGAAAGAAAGAGATATAAAAGAAAGATCGAAAAGAGAAAAATAAGAGTGAACTTAGCCATGTATAGTATAGTATGGCAAGGGGTGGGAACATATTTCCCGTTGGTGGCTGCTTTGGGCCTAATTGGCTACTTTACGACTCAGATGGCGACAAAAGTTTCAGGATCACGCCATGGCACTTTCTGGCTTCCTTGAAATTCTATTTTGGCACATTTTGTAGCCATTTTTTTTATCATTTGCAGATGAAATACCAAGTTAGCCTAACTACTACCCTTTGTTTCCAACCTTTTCTGACATGTTAGCCAAAGCATGCGCACTGCCCTTCTTCACCCCCCTCGCCCCTTTCTTTAGAGAGCAGTCTGGTGCTCATCGAGGCACCTCAAAGTCAATGCGCGGCACGCGTTTCAAGGCGGAGTGACGAAGTTCTTGTTCTTGTTCGCTTCGCCAATGTGGCTCACACCCAATGTGGGGAATTGTCCAAGAATTCGGTGGCTTCAGAAATTTAAATAAGAATTAAAAAGGGCGAAGTAAAACATCAGAACTTGCAGATTGAAGATGCAATATAGGTGCGCCTTTTTTGGCAAGCTCGCTGTTCACGCTGCCCGCCATCGATGCTGATGCTACGAGCGAGTTTCTAATGTTGATGCACAGCGCGTGCCCTCGTGCGAACTTGACAAAAAAAAATAGATATTCGCAACAAAATGAAGCTGGACTGACCATCTTCAACCATATTTCGCTCTTTGAAGCTAGACTGGAATTAGGGTAACTAATAGTCATTTTCTGTCCGCGGCTTCTGCCCGACCTGGTTCTACGATTAATTTTCCTACTTACTGATTGGCTGGAATGTTCGAATCTTTCTCTGTCTCTGGCACTTGCTCCATATATTCTAGAAAGGCTATATGCAGGCGCACGGAACTTATAATTAGTGCATTGATTTGCAACTTGATTATGGCGTGAAGAACACGCTAGGGAAGAAAAGAACTGCGATCTTGTTTCTATTTTACTGCTCATTCAAAAAGATGTTGTTGATTGTTAAATAATAAAAACTCTTTTCATAATACCTCTTTTCTATCATTTGGCTACAAATCTGGCAATAAGAATAAATGTATTGGCTACTTTAGCTACATTTACCTTGAGTTTTAGCTCCTTGTTGAATCTATCCCCTTCAGTCACGAATTAAAATGCGCCACTGCAAATGCATCGAATTCGCATTGCATAATTCCATGGAACTTAGAATTAAATTCCAAGAAAATAATGGAATGTGTTGTTTATGTGAGTTTCAGTAATTAAAGTAAATTAGCGTGTAACTAATTATTTAATTATTCTGCAATCAGTCAGCTTGAATACTTGCATAAAAAGAATCAACAATTAGGCTCGAAATGAATGCACATTTTCTTTTTTGGTTGTATTTGTTTCGAGTCGAGAAAAAAAAATCACAGCATATCCACGGGGTGAATGATGATGAGTGGGCGAAGCTCCGGAGGTTCATGACTCTTCCGTGAAAATTCGCCCATTACATCATCATGAAAGACGTGAGAACCAGTGTGTGCGCTTGGAAGCAGCTTCCCGCACTCGCGCAGCCTCGGGATCTGCCCGCCTGTACGCGCGTTTCCTCGCCGCTTCTCGGGCTCTCACAGTTTCTGGATCCGCTTCTCGGCGTCACCGTGCACCTTCTGCTTCGTGGGCTCGAACGTCGGGCTCCGTTTCCGGCGCCTCCGTGCCTTCTTCGTCGCTCACCTTCTTCGTCGCTCATTGCGCGCTGACTGCCGAGCGAAAGAGGAAGCGCGCCAAGAGCGCCGCGCCACCCAGCGGTCTCCTACCACACTAGAGCACGCAGCGGAGCCGTCTCCTACGCATCGGAATGGAGCGAGCGCCGCAGCGCCATCTAGTGATCAATTCACGTACTGTCACAGCGCAGTGCCATCTAGTGAACATTGTGAGAAGCAGCAGCGCCCATACATCTGAATGGAGCGAGCGCCGCAGCTTTTCATCATATATTCAGTGATGCTACCGAGGTCTTCTGATTTGGAGCAATTTTTGGAGCAGCAAAATTTTCATTTTGGAGCACTTTGGAGCAGCAAAAATTTCCATTTTGGAGCACTTTGGAGCAGGTAATTTAATTAGCATCTGGGAGCACTCTGGAGTGCTCCCAGATGGAGCAACTAACATCCTAGAGTACAATGGAGAAGCAAGTTGCATTTACATTCAAGGACCTGAATAATTATTTTGGGGCTCTTGTGAAGAGCTAGTAATATTTCGATTCATTGCAAATCTCAAGGAACCAATCATCTCAGGAACACTCCCTATTTCACTCGATGATGCAGAAATGAGGGCGTCATGCGGTTGAGCATTTTGGGACAACTTGTTCGGCAATTATTTTCATAGCATATAAACACAATACCGGTTCAATAAAATCGTACTTTATGAAATAACATTCTAAATACATGTATGTGATAATCAGCAGAAATTGTAGAAAATCGCTGCGATGTACAACAATGCCTCAACGCTAAAGACACACACTGTCCCAAATGCATTGCCCTAAGACAACTCCAAGGAGAAAGAGAGGTTCTTTTTCTTCACGATCGATTATATTGCTGGGCGTAACATGACGTCACTTAGCTAGCCTCATAAAGCCAACCTCCTCCGACACTCCTTTCCCTCTCTCTGAGGCCTCTCTGGGCTGGAGCAAGAGCATTCTCACAGTGCTTCCGGACTATCGTTTGCGCATGCGCAGGGTTGCCCGGATATGGAGATCCGCTTCAATCGAGCTTCCGCGAAAATGTCAGGAAGTTCAACGGTGGACTACATGATTAACAAACTTCGTTGTCCTTTTGCAGTGAAGTTGTATATGGCTAGGGAATTCTGTTTGTACACCGAAAACCCCGTGCCTTGTAGTGCCCTCTAGAAAACATGGCAAAACAAAAAAAATAAATAAAAAAAAATAAAACTCACTGGGTACCTTATGCATTCGCCCAAGACGACTCGAAGGCGACAGCCATTTTGTTTTTATTGCGATAGCAATTATATGGACATTCTCGACATTTGCCGCCGCCGTCATGTTTTGTGTAATGTCCAAATCGATAACATCCCCCCCGCGCATCGTACGTTTTACACTCGGGTAAAAGCGCGCGAGCGGGGGCGACGAACGCGGCTGAAGCAGAGATAGTGAGCCGACCTATCTCCGTTGCACGGAGGCCGCATCCGATAACATCACCGCGCGTGCCAGGCCGGCCATCGTTTGCTACTCAAACAGAAAGGAACGCCCCACCCGTCTTCAAAGAGCATGAAAGAACATAAAGGGAGAGGCGGTGGGGGGGGGGGGGGTTGTGTCGCTAGAGCAGCAACGCTGAACTTTGACTTTAAGGGCGTGGTCGCGATCGCCGGCGCGCGCTGTTTCGGCAGGCATCACAGACGGCTCGTATACCCTTCTACGTGTTGTGCTCTCAACGCGTACAGACAGTGCGAAAAGTGCTTCTATCCCTGGAGCGGCCACTGAGCCTAGATCCGCAAGGCGGCAATACCATCGCCGCACCATTTTGGAGGTCCGTTCGTACGCGCCGTTCGTGCTGCACGTACATCGGCGTGCAAGAGGTGTTCCGGAGGTCTCTAGTCATCCAAGTCGCCGTACGGGTTTCGAACACAGCGCGTGCAGAAAGCTTTTTGCGCGTGTGGCGAGTGCGCGGACTTTCAAAATGGCGACCCCGCCGCTAGCGCTTCTCGCGGATGACGTCAAGCCTTACTTCGTATACCAATACAATTTGTTGGTATCGCATTCACTGCTTCGAGCTTAAGCGAAGCTAACAAATTGTATTGTTACACGAAGCAAGGCCAGCAGCTATTTTGGACCCGATCTCGCGTAATTAAACAGAACGCTGGTTAATGGGAATATGGCCACTCCAGGTGCCGAAGCGGTTTTCGTGTTGTCCGATCTTTAAACGCGAAGTAAGCGTTGAAAACACAGCAAGATTACGAGCAGTCTCACCATGCCTCGAGATAGCGCGCGCCAGCGACTGCGCCCTTCGAGCGACGCAGCCTCCCACCCCCCAGAACGAAGCGATGAATGCGATTTTCAAAAAATAATTAGAGGGCAAACACACGGCACATTCACACACACACACACCCAGGCACCAAACACGCACCTGGGTGTGTAGGCGTGTGTGAATGTGCCGTGTTTTGTGCTCTAATTATTTTTTGGAAATTAGCAACCAACTAGCCCAACAACGAGTTCGTTTACTATGAATGCGATACCGTGATTTTATCATTTTAGATGCGAAGCATCTTATGCTCGGGGCTTTGTCCGTCCCTCCCGCGTCCCCCCGTCCCGCGTCCGGCCACTTTCATGAAGTAGGGAAGCACCCATTATGCGAACCAGAACACTGTAGTAATATGAAGGCCGTCAACCACTACTACAGTCATCAGAGTCATGGCCGAGAGCACAGAGAGGCTGCTTAGCAATGGCTAGGGCAGGTGGTGTCTGTCACCCAGGTTGACCCCATTCCTTGATCTTGCTTGTTTGGAAGGGGCTTAGTCCGTCCCTCCTTCCCGCGTCCCACACCACAGCAGCGCATGCGCGTCCCCTCCTACGCTCACCCCCTTTCTCTCCTCTAGGAATCCTCTACTCTACGGAGCGGGCCCCCGCGCCCCACAGCGCATGCGCGTCCTCTCCTACGCTCACCCCCTTTCTCTACTCTAGGAATCATCTACTCTACGGAGCGGCGTCCCACATCCCCACAGCACATGCGCATCCTCTCTCCTCTAGGAATCCTCTACTCTACGGAGCGGCTTCGGCGTCCCACATCCCCACAGAGCATGCGCGTCCTCTCCCCCTCTCTCCTCTAGGAATCCTCTACTCTACGGAGCGGCTCCCGCGTCCCACACCCCCCACAGCGCATGTACGTCCCCTCTCTCCTCTCCTACGGTCCCCCCCCGTCCTCTCCTCTAGGAATCCTCTACGGAGTGGCGCGCACGACAGGTGGTGTGACAGCCGCATACTCCGCTGGGGGGCGCCACGGTAGTTCCGCGGTATGAAAATGACGGAGCGCGCGCGCCTCATTCTCTCTCCTGTGCAGCGCCGCGATGAGCACCCGGACCGCTGCCGTGAAGTGAGAGCGGCGACTTTCCTCCCGCTCAAGCTAATTATCTCCCCGCTGCTTCGCATCCACACATGGTTCCCTTTAGCGGGAGATGGGGAATTTTTTTTTAACCATCAGCTATTGATCCTGGAAAGCGAGGGGCGGAGGTGTAACATTGTATCTATTCCTATGGTGCTCCCAGATTTCATTCCGCGATGTCCAGAAATAGACGTGACAAACATTCTGGCGGCACGCGTGCAGTTATTAGTAAAAATTGCTTTAATTACGTGCAGTGCGACTCTTGAAACGAGGTATCAGCAGCGTTTCTGGAACGGACGACGTCCACCGATGAATCGCCGCCACACTTACAAGCTACCGATTGGCCAAAACGTCACGAGCCTCTGCGGAGAGCGTGTTTTGCCGTTGGGCCGACTTGCACAACAGAAGCTGCATCGGCACCGAGCATAGCATCGTGGATTACTTGGGACGCATGCACGACCACTGTTTATTCAGCGGAATAATTCTTGGTACGTGGTTGTGATTTTGGCCGCCCCGAGAACACGCTGCAAATCCTGGTAATATACGCCCCCCCCCCCCCCCCCCCCAAGTCCGAGACTTTGGCGCAGTTTGGCGCAATTTCTGTTGATATTATCAGGATGGCGCAGCAAATCTGATTTGGCGCAGTTGGCGCAGGAGTGGAATCACTGTATATTCATCATATACAAGTACCGCCATCTAGCAGACATTCCAAGAACTAAATGAGAGGTGGCTACCTACAACTACATACATCGAGGACGCACGACCCACGGCTTAAGGAGCTTCGCCCCTAAAAAAAAAAAAAAAAAAAAAAAAAAAAAAAAAAAAAAACTCTTGACGTTGCTCCTGGAACGCGGCACGTCGAACGATCGTCGAACATGGTAGTGTCTCCAGCAAAGTGATCCTCGGCAGCAATACGCTGCACTATGAAGTTAAATGATCGCTATTTGTCCACTCAGAAAGCCTGCAGGAATGTGCACACTGAGTTTCATACCATTTGAAGAAAGAGGCGCCGTGTGACGCGCCTCTGAAATTCGTGTACACAATTGTGTACGCCGTGACTGAAGGGGTTATGCCCAACGGCAACCCTGGGTAGGAAAGAGAGAGGTGAGAGAGTAAAGTCTAGCCAAGCCAGGACCAGTCAAGTACACACCAGCTCTGCGGTGACCCAGCCTTGTGCGACTTGGTGCGAGCTGCGCTAAACTTTTTCAGTGTTCCCCGCAAGAACTTGTTTATTTCTCCTTCTCATCAATATTGAAATAAATGTTCTGCGGAGTACTTCTTAAAGAAAACCCTTGCTTCAGATAGTGTTTCAGTGTAACCATGGTGGTTTGGCGTGTACTCACGAATATTCATGGAAATTTCGGTCATTTGAGGAATCTCGCCGTAGGTGGATGGTATATTAGTTTATTAACACCACATGAGATTTTCTTGGAGCGTCAGCACCTTTACACCAATCACCGATTATGACAAGGTACTTCTTATAAGCACTCAAATCGCCCATACAATCGTCGAAATAGCTCATACAAGACGCGATAAAAGTTGAAAATCTTGAAAACTATTAATTATTAAGATTGTAAGGTTACTGAACGGACTGCTGAGGGTCAATGTACGGAAGAAATGACAAACCAGGCTCTGTCGCATATGGCGTTTCCGCATATGGTAGAACTGTAAAGGCATCTCCCTTTCTGACTTCTTTGTCAAACCTGCCACGCACAAGTAATATCATGTACAAGTAAGATGAGACACGAAGTTCCGTCTTATGACGCTGATATGAACGCTTGCGACATTACACGTGCGCCGAAGTGGCGTAAGGCGCAACTTACAATGTGGAGCCTAACATAAGCTCAAGCTAACGACTATTTCGTCTCACCTTACTTATGCTAGTGCACGTTGTTGACGTATTGAAAGCCGTTTTTTTTTATTTTGGTTCCTTCTTATTAACATTACTGTTTCTTAGATACTAGGCTTAGGCAACGGGATACTTGTCTATGTACACCTCCGGGCTATTTTGATGCGCAGACTCCGTGAAGGGGGCTAACAATATGCGCCTCACTTCAAGCGTGCACGTTGCGAAGCATCAGAAACATGATCACAGCCAAGGGTCTACGACCGGCCGCCCTCGTTCATCGCCGCTCTCTTGCAGCTTAACGCCTCTCTGTAAGCTCAGGTTTCAAGAAGAAAGAGCCCCGAAAGGCTGCTCTCAGATGACCCGTGTCGTCCGTTAGATAGTATATGGCCGGCATATGTTGCCAACGTCGTTTCGTGCAGCTGTTGAATGGCTGCAGGTATATGTACGAGCCGTAGTAAGAAAGTTCTCGGAACCAGGTGCGTAGCTGGAATTTTTTCTCGAGTGAAGGGGGGTGCGGGTATTCTTTTATGCATGTGCGTGAGCGTTGTTGTACGTGCGTGCCCATACATACACATACAGAATGTATGCAGATATTTCGGGACGCGTCTGAACCACCTTGAGTCAACCCCCTGACTACGCCGCCGTATGGTTCAGCCTGCTAATGTTACGACCTATGGCAATGCTTGCCTGGTCATTTTAGATGCAGGACCCCTGCGCGCGCGCGCACTTGCTTTATCGCTCCTGCCATTGTTGGAAGCAGCTGTGGAAGAAGGCTTCTGTCTGAACCTGTCGGAGCTTAGGCAAGGCATTCACCTCGATGTATACCACCGTTGGAAAATTTGTCCCCTTTCGGCACAAATTTCAGAGTAGGGAATGGTCAAAACTTTCTTAGAGCGAGGTTTTGTGAGTGTGGTGTTTCAGGGACGACCGAATCGTTATTTTCTACGAGGACTTGCTGCACAACAAGCAATGTGTGACTTGACAAGTTATCGTGATGTAGACTCCACTCGCCTTGCCACTTGTCCCGTCATGTCCATGAAACCGCATCACGCACCCTCTACAAAACTTGCATGTGCAAATGGCTAGTATATAGCATAATGTCTAGACCAGGGGTTCTCAAACTTTCTTGCCCTGGGGAACCCCAACGGCTTTTCCAAAGCGCCGCGGAACCGCTAACTTTTTATCGAGCATGAAGACAATGGAATGAGGGGGTGGCGGTGGAGGGTAGGTGATAACGGCTCACGACGCGCGCAATCACAGAATAAACACAGCCCGCGTCGGCCTGTTCTCTTTTCTTTAACATCGAAGCTCCGTATCAATTCATACTTTAGCTTCGTATCAATTCATACTGCAACAGTCATTTGTAGTCATTATTTTCAGATATGTTCATATTCGCACTTATACGTATCACACAATGAACTCCTGTTGCTTTAATTACATCGCGTTATCTATCGTATCAGTCATGTTTTTATTCGTTAGTAACGGTGACCATTGTCTATGAAACCATATTCTGTCTTGATATCTATGTTTTCTTGTGTTTTTGATAACTAAATATTCCCTTCTCATGCTGTTGCCATTTAGAGTTTTTTTGATGTTATAATGCCGTTAGGGACCCTTTAACAATTTTGTTGGGTCCCTAAAAGTGTAAATACATGTACCATAAAAATAATGAAGGCCATCGCCGCTCATGTAGAACTTCCGATAATACATGGAGCCCGCGCCGCTCTGCATGCTATAGTAGCGTAAAGCGCCCACCGACCTCACACTGCATGCATGCATCAGGCACCGCTCAGCGTAAGTAATGCGTTCACGCAAACGAAGCGCCGGTCGTACAGAGGGCTGTTTTATTTGCGCAAAACGAAAATGGAGGCATGCCACTCGAATAGACAAACGGCCGTCGACCAATACACCGGTCGTAAGCTTAAGCCTAAATGTTCTAGCCTACAGCCGGCCTGAAGCGACGTCTCATATGCGTATCAAAGCCCTCGTTGCGCGTTTTCATTACAAAACTGACATTGAGCGGTTGTAAATCACCTTGTATGAAAACTGTGTCACCTGATCATCGACGCGCCATGAGCCACGAATAAAGCGCCGGGTGCCCGTTAATGTCGTTTGAACTGATGTGAACGCTCACTGGCATGAACTACCAGCACTCCCCGCGTGCTGTCACCTCGAGTCGGCAAATCGTGCAAGTTTCAATGGCGCGCACACGACTGCGAGTGTTTAGTGCTGCTGCCACGTGGGCCTTCCGCTATCCGCAGACATCCGATGAGTGGATGCGGCGTGCGACGACTTTGTTAAATGCGAAATGCAATGAAAATTTGCTTGTCTAGATAAATTGATTGGTTGTTAATGTGGGTAAAACGGGAGCGGGTGGCACTCGTTCTGGCCGCTCGCGGAACCCTAAAATGTCCTTCACGGAACCCCTGCGTTCCGCGGAACCCCGTTTGAGAACCCATGGTCTAGACGGTACGAACTCATGGGGCACCAAATCGGCGTTCGGCTTGAGCGAAGCAATACCTGAAGCTTTTAACTGCGGATCAGTTTAAGGGACCGTGCAGTGGAGGTCTCATGCCTCCCGTGGCCTCACGCAGCGTCTTATTTCTCACGTTGGCGTAACGCAGGTCCTGCGTTTGATGCACATAAGCCGAGTAGGAGGCACATTTGGAATACCAGCGCTTGCTTACCCGCGGACGCCAGGGTCGCCGAAGGGCTAATTTGTTTGTCTGAGCCATCGAAGCGGCAGCGAAACGCGTGTCTGTAGTAGACAAAGGTAAGAGAGAAGCGCAGGCGAAACGACGGCGCCTGTAGTTAGACGTATCGCGCTCGGAGTAACAAACAGTAGAAAGGAGACTGTAGAACAACAACAAAAGAAGATAATGGCGAAACGAATCAGACAGTCACAAGAAAAGAACAGAAAAAGATATGAAATGTCACATAATCGCTCGAAAACAACAAAAAGGAGCAGATAAACACAAGAAAAAAACCCAAACGAAGAAAAAAAGGCCAGATAAACACAACTTCACAAGATAAACGCAAGGGAAATAGATGCGAATCAATGCTCCACATTTCGTACAGCTTTGACTTGCGGTGGAACTGGCTTTGATATTTTTTTATTGCCCCTGGTAGCTAACAATACACAACTTGTAAGATATCCAACGCCGTCTTCGGCGCAGCAGTGAAACTAATAAAAAAAAATATTTGCGAGACAAGACATACGTGCCGGGGCTGCTTCACGGCGGACTGAGTTGTGCTCACTAAATTTTATTTAAAGAGACAGAGATAACACAGTCTACGACGCGCATTCTTCATCGCTGGTCAGTCGCTTGTGCTGTGTGTTAAGGTAAAACAAAACAAAACAAGGAAACAACAATATGAAGAAGCTTGTTAATGCCAAATGCGAGGACTCTATTAGCTGCAAGAAAAAGGCGGAAACTCCAGACGAATAGAATTCCTTGGAAAAAAACTATTGTAGCGCATGTGCCGAACATGCACGCAAATCGCTCCTTCTCCGCACGTGCAATTTGCGGGAAATCGAGACGCTCTGGTGCTTGGGGGAGCGCCGTTTATTTATCTTTACGGATTGATCTCGGGCTTACTCTTGAGAATTGGCGCGTTATGCAAAGTTAATTCCCATATCGAATGGAATGGAAAACAATTTTAATGGTTCCTACGGAACGCGGCTGAGTCGCGAACCCGGTGGTTATAGTTTATTTAATTGCAAGGAATATGTGACACGCACACATACACACAGGAAAAATGCCAACTCATCATTGGCACTTGTTGTGTGCTGGTGCACACTTCTCTGTCCCGTACGTGTTCCAGGTCTGCAGTGGAAATTGAGTCGTTCATCGGCGTGTCATTTAAGCGATTGTCGTTCTATGATTGTAGTTTTTCGAAAAGTGAAATATCCTTCCAAAAGGTTTTTTTTTTTTCGCATTAGGTCCTCCCACCATGTTCAGCATAGTCGCGTATCTACAGAACTACAGCATCTTCGCGCATCACGTCAACTGCTGTCACGTCCCGCCGCCGCACGCGCTCTTCGCTGTAGTCGTAATTCTTGGAACATGGGAACCCTGCGGGAAATCGCTGTCGCGGAAGCAGTATTTTACTTTTATTTAGTTTCGTCTCATCTCTCTACATTTAATGTATGTCGTGACTAGTGTAATAATAATAATTTGATGAGTCCCGTGTTTGCGCTAGAGCGGGGAAATGGCTCTATTTCCTGGGGCAGCACGCTCTGGGCGCATTCCACGGTGACATGGAAGTTCACGCAGCTGTTGGACAGCTCAGCTGTCAGGGGAAATCCTCATAACACAGCCGCGCATGCGCGTCAGGGCCAGCGTATTTGCGCAATACATCACACATGAACAACCAGAGAGAGTCGGTGACGCTTGCGCCGCCGAGTTCTTTCATGCGTGGCAGAAAACAAAATCAACATGGGTGCTTTGACGTAAGTGCGCAGATCGGCAAGTTTTTTCACGGTCATATTGAGTGCGAGACCCGAAACAAGTAAGTCGAATTCATCAATCGAGAATTCATTCCACGACACAGTGCAACAGGACTCGAATGCATCGCGTAGTTTTGTTAAGGATGTCTGAAAACTTACTTCATCATTACTATTGTTGTAGCTGTCTTTGACTATAACAAATATTATGATGATGATGGTTTATGGTTATGTTATTGGACAGGAGTGCTCTACACAAAATTCCAATTTCATATTCCTTATATGAACCTAATTTAGAAAGCACTTAAGACCCAATGTCATATAGGCAATCAAGGCGATGGACTGGGCTAGTTAGTAGATGTCGAATTAAAGAAAAGACCAGCGGGAAACATACAATACAGAGAAAGAACGCGAAGGGACAGGCTGGCACTTACAACTGATCAAAGCGTGCCTGAAACGCAAACTTATACCCACCGGCAAGCCACCTTGCGCATGCGTCAAGTAGCCATGCGTCATATAATACAAAAAAAACGCCAGGCCTGCGCGGAACGCGCAGCACAGTCACAGCGAAAGCTGGAAGGGCGGCCTTTCTAGAGCCTTTTTTAAACACTCTTGGGGCAACTACTACAAGCGCACTTACATGGTACCCACTACGCCATTCACGGCGTCTAGAAAGGACATCTCCTTAGAAAACAGGTGCACTGACGTGTCGCTTAAGCAATTGTTTCCCTCTTCCTTAATGTAGAAGGCTTTCAAAATTTCCCTTCGGGTTTTTGTTTTTCCCCGACCTAAGATTCTCGAGTTGTCATGCACATGATTGCACCCGCACTGCCTGGAATGGTTTGGTAGATGAGCACCGTCATTCGTGGGAAGGGAGGCCTTGTGTTGCCTGAGGCGATCATTAACACACCGGCCACTTTCGCCGATATATGCTTTGTCCACACGATAAAGAGATATGATAGACATCATGAGTAGCGCGAGGCACAAATTTCGAGACATGATTCGTGCCGCACGTGGCCCTTCTCTGCGCATGCCGATTGATGCGGTTGCACGGACCACTCAACTTCCGCAGAGCCGACAAAACATGGCATGCGTATGGACGATGATTGCTGCATGCGCGGCATGTAGTAGTTGAGCGTTTAAACGTTAGTATGAAGAGTTCAATGTTCTTAAACAAACACTGTAAATAGCTCAATGCAGAGAGAAGTTTAGCGAACAAGCTAAGACACATTAGAGATTTCTCAATGGCCTAACCGTCTGCAAGTGACAGGTTGCCCAATCACTCTTGCGACTTGGCTGTGACTGGCTCGCGTGGGCTGCCTTGCAGCAACGAAAAAGATGCAGTGAGCAGCGGAGTTTCACGTTTACATCGAGTCTTCCTGACTTTGACTGCTCGTACAAAAACAAAATTGCGTGTTTCCTTTTCTCTTTTTCCCTATGAGCGCGAACTTTGCTTCGTTAGAGAGAACATTGCAGGCGAGTTGGTGCTCATGCATAGTAACTATTAATTGCGCCACTTTCTACAGAGACGGCAGACAAAAAGGAAGGCCAGATTTTTTTTCGGTTGTTGCTCGACCCGAACGCCATGTTAGTGGATGTATAGCATTCGAAAGTAGGCTATATACCTGGCCGATATATCGCTGGCTAATGGCCTTACTATTTATTTTTTAATCTGGACAATTGGTATAAAAAAAATTAAGGAGCTAATGCTCTGTAAAAGCCTGGTGCTGGGTTTTTATAGAGCAATAGAGAGGGAATCAAAGCAGGAGAAAAAATAAAGAGAGAGAGAAAGGGAGATAAAAGAAATATAAAGAAAGAGAAAGGAAAGGCAGAGAGAAAGAAAGAAAGACAGAAATAAACAATGAAAAAAAAAGACACAGAAGACAGAGAAAAGAGACAAAAAGGAAGGAGAGGGAGAAAGAAACAGAAAACTAAAAAGAAGAAAAGACGGCCGCCCAGCTCCGCACTTCCTTCAGGCTTGGCTTCAGGCTTGGCAGACAGCGCAGCTGCTCATCAGCTCCACTGTCTCCTTGGCATTGCGCCTCCAGTGCAAGCTACCCTAATTTTTCTTCATTAAGATTCGCGGGACACGGATAGGTTGTCTCTCTGGATGCTCCAAACCTGCTACAAAAGACACTTTTGCCCGCTCCCAGGACTGCTCCAAAACCCATGTACCTTGTTCCACCCTTGTATTTGTAACTCGACAAGTACTCACCAAATTATCAAAAATGTCAATGAGGCATGTGTAGGCATGTTGAGATGGCATCTAACTGCGCTATATTTAGGAACGTATTAAATGCGCTCTGATTTTTCCCGGCTGATGAAGAAAGCTCGCGAAATATGAAAAATAACACGCGACTACGCACCCACCCGCAAAAGAAAGCAGCGCCCTCAAGTAAGCTTACTGCAAGCAACCGCTTTGCGTCTTGCGCCATCTTGCGCGTTGCCAGAGGCAAGCGTTTCGCACTTTGGCAGGGTTACAGGTCGGGCGCCAAGATGCGTCGCAATCTTGCAGGGATCCATTCCGCTGGAGTGTACACCACAATCATTATCCGGATCTCACGGCTGACTGTTCTCATTGATAACGCGGCAGGAGCGCTGTTACTATTACGGCCTGACTGTGTAAAACCAAAGCGGCGCGTTTCATCGGCCGGACAGTGGCAGGTAGGGCGTTCCATATATTTTTTCCCTTTATACTGGATACTTCACAGTGAGCCTGTTTGAGGGCTCAACTTTCTGATGCGCGCAATACTCTAGTCGCGCGGAACTTAGGAGCACGTGACTGTAGTCACGTGTTCCTAAAATCATGGAGACAGCCTCGCTACACTGCCGCCGTGGCTGCATTTCCATTGGAGCTTCAAGCATAAAACACCCGTGTATTTAAATGAGGTGCACGTTGAAGCAGCGCCTCCTCTATTTTTTTCAGTGGCAGTGCAAACGCTCGCACCTCAGTGAGAACCGTCGGTCCACTTTGGTTGAGAGAGCTGTCGTTGTGCGGCGCCGCCTAAAGGGTGGCGCTGCTTGAGTCACACGTGCGGGAGAGTGTGTCGCTGTCGTTGCCTTGGAGACGCGGTAGACGCTGCCTCCCCCACTCCTATATAACGCGCTGTCAGATTCCATCCTTTGCACTTCTTCCTTGGTCGCTCTCTCTGTATGCGCTACGCGGCGCTTTCTGCGTTTGCGATAATGTAGACAGGCGCTTCAAGGATCGACAGCTGTCTGGCATCGGGGCACCCTATGTTAGATTTATTCGCATTTCGCAGTGGTCGTTCCGCTGATGACTGCTTATCGCAAGACGTATTGACCGCTAGGCGTTATCGCGTTCTTGTTTCCAGGCGCCTTGTTGACGAACATGATTTTGCGCGCGTAGATGTGTGGTCCGAAGAGCAAAAAGGCTGACTTCGCTGCAGCAGAAAAACGGTATCGGTTATCACTAGAGGCCGGATTTTTAGGCAGTAAAAAATCGCGTTTTAGGCGCCAAAAACAGGCAGGCAAAACACAGTTTTAGGCCCCCCAAAATCGTAAATATAGGCAGAATAAATATTTACAAAAACACAAATTTTCAAAGAAAGACGTGTGCGACCTGTGTATATGACAGGAAAGCAAAAAAAATATTGTTGTTTATGGTGGCACAAAGGCGTCAATGGTTTAACTAGCCATGCTATTGTCCGTTTTCCCGCACGGTTTCCAGAGCACGGTCTCTTCTTTTATTGTCCAGCATTGGTGAGTTAAGTGTCCGCCGTCGAATAAACACACTCCTGGGTCTCTTTTTTACGGGCGGAGCTCCTTAGGGTGTGCGTCTGTCCCTCGTCTGTAGTAGTAGTAGTAGTTGTTGTTGTTGTTGTAGTAGGTAGGTAGGTAGCCACATATAGTGGAATGTACCCACTCCACGTGATAAAGATGACGATGACGCAGTATAGTGGAATGTACCCACTACACGTGATAACGATGAAGTATAAGCGCGTTCCAGTATAGTGGAATGTACCCACTACACGTGATAACGATGACGATGACGCTGATGACCATGAAGTATAAGCGCGTTCCAGACCACATATTCTCTTTCGGCCATGCATGAAAACGATCTAGCTTCGCTCACTCATCATCATTCACTTCGTGGATATGGCGTGATTTTTTGCGGCATGGCTGCGAAGGGCAGCCTAGGAGCCAATAGCCAAACCGCTAAAAAGCAAGAAAGGTCTTTTAGCCTCGTATTGGCCGGGTCTAATCGCGCAGGGTCAATTTATCCTCCGTCTGTGAACACCTTAAAGGTCCCCTTACCAAGTTGGAGCATTTCGAGCTGGCAAATGTAATGCATGCACTGGGCGCTAACGATCACGTCTGCCAAGATTTGCAACGCTACGAGCCCCGGAAAGAGGTGAAATGTCAGACTAAACGCCGTTTGCCCTTGATCTCACGGGCGCGCGCACCAATATGGAGGAGGTGACTTACAAGGAATGGTCCTTCGTACGTCAAAGTAGTGCGTGACACTGCGAGAATGATTCGAAGCGACATGAGTAATTTTTGCAATCTGTTGCTCGAATAGAAGAATGAAAGTTGTAGAAATATTAAAACAACAAATGGAATCTGTGTGCGTTTTTAATCATTTTTTTTTTACTTCGAATCGAGCGTGATGCGAGACTAAGCTGCCTCCATTTCATTTGCGCCGGTGTTCTCGCCGTTGCCGCGTCATGCCGGCGCAAGCCCTGACAACGCTTGGCGTGTTTTTGATGCATCGTCCCTTACAGCAGTTACAGCGGTGCGACGCGCTGTGTCGTGCTAAGGATACATCATGCATGCTAGCCTCTCCAAGTGCATAGAGGGATCCATTCCACAGAAACAGGCAGTAGAGAACGCCGAAACGATACAACACCCCTTGTGTGCACGACCTGGCTTGGCATGTCATGCGCACACCGTGCGTGCGCATGACGTGTTGATGCGTCTGCGCACGCAATCTTCCGGCTCGGAGTTCCTCCGATACCGAAGAGGGCAGGGAAGAAATTTGGCGTGCGAGTGGCAAATGTTTCAAGCTCACCTACTAGCATCATGCTTTCGCGGCTCGTAATGAACCAGTTAAAAAGTTCTTGCGGTACAAAGCTCTTCATTGGGCACGCAACAACTTCCAGCGTATAACTAAAATTTCTTATGTGACCTGGCGAAGAGCCCTTTAAGAAGTAAATTACAAACGAAACAAAAGCCAATTGCACATCTGATTTTTTTTTACTTGCACTCTACATTCCCCTGACGGCACTCCATGCATGGTTTCGCATTCGTTCTCCATATTCCTGCTGCTGCACAGAGGCACCCACGGTTTTCTGCCCCCCCCACCACACCCAGGTCTTCAAGGAGGTGCTTCAATTTCTTGAGAACACTGGAGTGGAAAACAGGCTGTAAAAGCCGCCCGCCACGTCATTGGCCACGGACGCCACTCTCCTCTTGTCACCTTTATTTTCCTCTCCCCATTGCACTGTATACGGTGGGACCTGCTCCCATTTAGGGTTGCAGAAATAGCGCATTTTCCTCTCCTCCTCCTCCCCGTGTTCCAACCGCTCGCGCCATGTCAGTGCGGGTGGGGGGGGGGTTAAAGTAGCGGGTGCGTCCCATTACACTGCTGCTATAGCGGTTGCTTACCGGAAGTTTGTTGAACTAGGGAACTAGGTTGTGGTACCCCATGGAGTTCCGAAACGTCATTTTTTGCCCGGTAACATGAATTACCGTCTCAAACTGTACTTGAAAGCAAAATTGGAGTTTAAATAGGGCTCATATGGGCGACGTTCTTGAAAATAGGCATTTATAGGCACTTAAAGACATTTAGGCACAAACCCCAAAAATAGGCATTTACAGGCACTATAAAAACACTATAAAAGCCCTCCTTAACCCCTAATTCATGCTCATATATGAAAGTGGCACGATAGGAACGCAAGGAAAAAAATAGGCATTTGCCTAAAATCCGGTCTCTAGTTATCACACACGCTTTTTTTTTTTTAATCTCACCATCGTTGGGTTGCTTTTTATGAGTGAAGAGATTTTCGCTTACACAGACTGCAGAAAAGGTGGCGCCGTTGACGTAATTTAATGAAATGGCCATTCGGAGCGTATACATTTCTGTAACAAAAAAGAAAAAAAAAACGAAGACAAAAACAAACAGCACTTTGTGTCTTCCCTCTATTTTCGTCTTCGTTTATTGTGCGCTTTTTTGTGCAAGAAATGAAGACTTGCATTAAGCTTTTGTACCTATAAGCACTGTGACGTTGTAAATGTTGTGACAACACTCGCAAGACATATTTCAAAGCCGGCGCATGCATTGTCGGGAAAGCTTTCATCGGCAGCGCACGTTGCATCATGCCGCTACAAGCGGAACGGAGACGCGACAGCAGAAAACGTCGCGTCTCGTGAACACTCAGCGTGACAGCCTAGCGTGGTAATCAAGAAGGTTTCAATACGCCAGCCCGCGCATGAAGGTACTAGTCAAAATAATACTTCTTCGAACAGCAGCCGTGAGGCGCCATATAAGGGGTACTCTGCCCCTCCGATCGTGAAGCAGGCGCGAACGCTAGCCGACGGGAAAGAGTTTTAAGGAGTTGACGGAGAGGGTGGTGAACGGCCGGATCGGGCACATTAGACTGGCATTGAGAAAAAAAAACAATAGAGGAGGCACTGTTCGAAGAAATTCAGGCCATTAAAATGAATCTGGAGAACCGCGCTACTGGGTTCCTCATAATCATAGCCTAGCTGTGGCACGTAAAATTCCCAACTTGAAAGAAGCCCGTTTTGTCACGCCACACTCCGCGCTGTGGCTGCGGCAGACTTGCTGTGCCCTTGTACCGCGGCCTACATTTAGGCCGTATCCACCACATCCGTGCTAGAGGCCTCAGGCATGGCCGACCACCCGACCTTGACCACGGGATTCATCGATCGTTCCGCCGTTCACTGTTAGAATTTACGCATAAAGAAAATTTGCATGTGTATTTTGATATCTAGAATTACTATGCTTAAACGCGCGTTTTCAAAAGAAAAAAAAAATCAGAGGGCGAGGAACTGTACTAATGGCACGTATACGTTGCTGTCACTTTGCACAACTTAAATGTTGATAATCCGTTGCGGTAGATGTTGTTTTTATTTGCGTTTGTTGTACAGGGGCGTCTTGGTCCCTTCGTGTATACTGTTAGAAGCATACAGTGTGATCCATATCGTGTGGCACCGTACTCAATGTTTACTTTGTGGCACCGTACTCAATGTGGCACCGTACTCAATGTAATGTCTTAGATCGAAGAACAATGTCTACGCTCATAGCTTGTAATGTTGTACGACGAATACTACTGACCTATTTCAAATAATACAGTTTCTCGCCTGCTACGAACGCCGCTTAGCATTCGCTAATATTGTCAAGTGCTAACTAGTGGTTGATTCTGCTAGGGAGGGGGGAATCTGGGATGCATTATCGCTTATGATTGTAAGTGCTCGCAAACGAAAGCTAAAGCCTGAAAATAATAGCTATACTTGTACTGGCGAACGATTGCAAAATGTCGGCTGGTGTTGCTAAATGATTACTAGCGTTGGAGAAGCCATGGTACACGTTGGCTAGTACTCGTTATTGCCGACTACTATTGGCCAACCGCTACTGTAGCGACAACGTAGCCTTCACTGTATCTCAATCTAGTGATTTAGTCGCCTACCTTACTTTGCCGAGTTCTCAAAGTGGCCGTTACGGCGCGCTACAGTAGTCGGATGAGCCGTTCACTGACTGCGACACACGTCGAACTGAAAATAGCAGTCGGCGATTCGGTTCGTCTTCGCACATTCGCGCAAGGCACGCTCCGGGCATGAGTCTTGATTAGCAGCGGCCCCTCCGTCGCACAAATGCCGTCCATTCGCGCGCGCTGGTAGTTTGTTGGCGGGTCACGTGCCGACGCTGTCTCTTCGTTAACGCGACCCCGCGCAGTATCAGAGCACGCTTGCACCCTTCTGAAGCGATTCGATGTTTCGGGCTTTCGAAGCGCTTCTCTGGAAAGTGGCTCTATGTCTCTCATGGGACGCAGGTCGCCATAAAATCGCGCTTCTTGGAAAAATTGAGACAGTTTGAACTGGAGCTGAAAAGAATATCCCGGGTTTTTTGAACCCGTCAGACGCGTAAACATTCGACTGGAAGAAACAGGCTTGCAGAAATCTGCCGCGGCGTAGACGGATTTAACCTCACGGAAGGGTTATATCGAATCGCAACTATAACTAACTTAAGCAAGTTCTACGAGCTTCTTTACAGTGAGAACCCATGGTGGCGCCGAAATTCGTTTCAAAGCAGAGCTGGTATGCTTTTTCGTTATTCCGTTACGCGCTGCCATAAACTATCGTCATCATAAATGAATTTTACCTATCTAGTCCCTGCAACGCAATCACTCGGCCAGCGCGCGCTCTCTTCGTCCTCCTTTTCATCATCTACCTCGCGCCCGGAATATGTGCGCCCTGTACGCGCACTCCCCGCTGAGCCGATTTGTCCGGCGTTGGATGCAATAACTCGGATGGGCGAGAGAACGAGTGCAGAGAGAGAGAGGGAGAAAGAGAAAAATAAATAGATAGAAAGAAAGAGAAATATTCTTGGCGAAAAAGATTTATTGATGACGTGGTATATGGACCCGCGTAACCGTGATCCGAACGGGAGTACCGCAACCACTCGGCTATCCAGGCACGCTAGTAGAGTAAAAAGCCTTGTATAGTATGGTATAGTATAGTATAGTATATTAAGTATAGTATAGTATAGTATAGTATTATAGCAAAATAGTGGGAAAGGGAAATGCGGGTGAGCAGGAGAGATGTGGAGGTGAGGAGGTGAGGAGGGGAGAGAGTAAAGCATTGAATAGAAAGAAAGAGAAAAGAGAAAGAGAGAAAGAAAGAGACACAGGAAAAGAAAAAAAATAGAAACAGCAAGCGATACATCATCTAGAAAGAGATAAATAAAGGGAAGATAGAGAAAGGGCGACAGAAATAGCCGCAAAGAAAAAGAAATATGTGGCGAAGGATAGAAAGAAATAGACAGAGGCAAATAAGGCAGAAAAAAAGAGGGACGAGAGAAAAGAAAAAAAAGAGCGATGAAGAAAGAATGATAAAAATAATGAGAAACCAAGGATGCTACCCTAGCTACACACTTCCTTCAGAGTTAGCCCTAGTGCTTAAAATGTATTTGCGGGCTAGTTGGTAAGTCATAATGGCATATGGCAGCGCACACCAGGTAAGACAACGATCGCGCACACAGAGGGACGACACAAGCGCTGAACTTCAACTGGTTTTTATTACGGGACAGATTCGCTTAAATAGAAACGCATGCGTTGTGTTCACATGACGTATTCCTTGTGCAATGAACAAACCCCAGAGCACCCTATCATGCAGCAGCAATCAAATCGCTTACACAAGAGCATCACATAGCAAGAGATAGACAGGAATAGGCAACAGTGTCACGTTTTGATACCTAAAAACTTTCTTTCTTTCGAAGCTAGTGCAACCGATGGGCAACTAATGCACGTTTCCTTCCTCTCGAAAATTTCTGCCGCCTCTATGATTTCCCGTGCGACTTTGCTTTTTTCTTTGCTCACTACCTTCGTTTTTTCCAACACGGGTACGCAGCCACAGTCCCTGCTGTGCAAGGCAAGGTGGCCAGCATCCTTTTTGGAGCAGTGGTAGTTGTGCTCTGTAAGCCTCGTGTTGAGGCAACGGCCCGTTTGTCCAACGTACACCTTGTCACACGTCAGTGGTACTGAGTAGACGACACGGTCTGTGCAAGTGACGTAGGGGTGTCTGTGCTTGATCGAGCAGACTTCCCTCGGTTTGCTCTGCGAGTTTGCTTTTTTGCAGAGTGCGGACAGCCGTATCGGCGCAGAGAATACCACATCCACACCAACCTTTCTACCAAGTTTGCGAAGGTTGTGTGACACGGTGTGGACGTATGGTATAACAGTTAGCTTACTTGAGCGGGGGTCGAGCCCCGTCACTGCCAACGGCTGCGCGAGCATCCTTGGAACACTTGGTGTACGTCCCATCCGATGCGGCAAGCAAAGGCGTTCGTAAACGACACCCCAAGCCGCATGCGGCAGTGAACGGTCGTCTCAGATCGGATTAGGCCAGATGGAATTTCCAGTCGTAGACACGGATCCAGGCTGTGAAGACGGGTGTGGAGAAAACCGGGCGTGTTCCACGTAGACCTTGCGACATCATGCGCGAGCATATTAATCTTTGCTGCTGCGTCGCTTCTTGATAGTGGAATAGGTTCCATCTTGCCGTTTTCATGAGCATTCTTAGCTGCGTCGTCGGCATGCTCGTTACCAGTGATGCCGCAGTGAACTGGTAACCATTGAAGAGTTACGTCGTGCTCCTTGTCTATTAGCTGATGGTATAGCTGTCGTATTTCCAGCACCAATTGGTCTTGAGGCCCACGACGTAGAGCAGTTCGAAGGCACTGCAAAGCTGGTTTCGAATCGGTAAAAATAGTGTACTTTAGTGGAACTTCTCTGTCGATCCTGCGGAGTGCGCTGCGGAGTGCCGCGAGCTCCGCGGCTGTCGATGTCGTCTTGTGTGACGTTCGAAACTGGATGCTTTCGGCCTTTGCTGGGAAGATCACAGCTCCTGCAGATCCTCCAACAGTTGTCGAGCCGTCCGTGTAAAGTTTAACATGGTCTTTGTATACTTCGTGCAGCATGAGCAGAGTCAACTGCTTCAGAGCTGGCGACGAGAGCTTCGCCTTCTTGCGGATCCCTGGCACTGTCAAGCGCAGTTTTGGTCTGCCCAAACACCAAGGGGGTGTCAGGATGCGTTCCGGAGGCGTGTGGTCTGTTGGAAGGAAGTCACGATAAGCCAGTATTCTCTTACAGAAGGAGGCGCTCGGTCGGTCTTCTGGAAGCGAAGCGAGGTGGTGGGCAGGGGCGCGAGCAAGGTGCCTAATATGCGCTCTAAGCGCCTCCAGAGTAATGTGCATTGTGGCCGGATGATCTATGGCGATTGCGATGGTCTCCGCTGTTGATGTGCAGCGTGGCAATCCAAGACAAACTCTGAGTGCCTGGCGCTGGACGTTTTCGATTGTGCGTACACTGGTTTTGCAGGCGTTCGTCAAAACTGGCAAGCTGTACCGCAGGTGCCCCAGAAACAGCGCCCTGTATAACTGCAACATCGCGTGCACTTACGTGCCCCATGCTTTTCCACCAAGGAACTTGAAAAGTTGTGCTGTGGCTGTTAGGCGCTTCTTTAGAGTGGCGACATGGGGACTCCAGCAGAGATTTCGATCGATGGTGACCCCCAAGAACCTGTGTGTCCTCGCGTAGCAGACATTTTGTCCATTGATGGTGATGCTGTATAACGTCATTGCCTTCCGCGTGAACGCAACCAGCGCTGATTTCTCAGGAGAAATCTCGAGGTTTTGTTCTCTAAGGTACGCCGATACAGAATTCGCTGCTTTCTGGAGCCTCGCACGTACCTGAGGACGTGTTACTCCTGACGTCCAAACACAAATATCATCAGAATAGATAGATATCTGCACGGAATCTGGTATGCGTTCCACGAGACCGATGAGAGCAAGGTTGAAAAGTGTGGCGCTCAATACACCACCTTGAGGAACGCCACGGTGTGTGTAATGCTCAGAAATCGGCCCATCATCAGTTAGCATGAACAATGTTCTCATATGTAGGTAGCAACGGATCTAGCGGTACACTCGCCCACCCAAACCAACCGACTCGAGGGCGTCGAGTATGGCTTCGTGAGAAACATTGTCATATGCTCCTTTGACATCCAAAAATAATGCGACAGATAGCCGTCTGCTCATTTTCTGGTGTTGCACATATGTCACCAGGTCAATGACATTGTCTATGGAGCTACGAAGGCGACGAAAGCCGGCCATGGCGTCTGGATATACTCCATAGCGTTCTAGGAACCACTCGAGTCTGGCGAGGATCATTCGATCCATCAGTTTCCCTACGCAACTAGCCAGCGCTATTGGGCGATATGACGTCAGCTCTAGAGGTGATTTTCAAACCAACAGACAATAAAGCTAATAAAGGCATAAGGGACATTAGTTGTATGCTTCAACGGTAGTATAGTGATTATAAGATTCGCATAATTAAAAGTGGATGAAAAAACAGTTTCCCTCAGGTACGTGCTCAACCTGCAACCTTCGGATAACGCGTCCGATGCTCTACCAACCGGGCTATAGAAGTGGTGGTGTTCCACACACTTTATTGGTTGTTAATGTTTGTGTAATCTTGGAAGTGTTAGCCTGCGCCATTGGCAGCCATGACGGCGAGTGTGGAACACTCTTTTTTTAGGTGCGAAGCTCCTTATCCCGTGGGTCGTGCGTCCCTTGTATCTAGTAGCCACCTGCTGATGACGATGACGATCGCGATGCCATACAACACATGGCGATGACGCTGGCATCACGGCACACAACATGGAATGTATACGGCACACAACATGGAACATGACGCAGTATAGTGTAATCAACCGACTACACGTGGTGTCATGTGTTGTATGGCATCGCGATCGTCATCGTCATCAGCGTTATCGTTATGACGCATAGTGGGTACATTCCATGTGGTGTGCCGTGATGGCAGCGTCATCGTCATCACACAGGGAGATACTGCTGGTTACGCAGTATCTCCCTGTGTGCTGGTTACGCAGTTACGATGTGCATGTGAGACCATATCGCGATGCCATGTGTTGTATGGCATCGCGATCGTCATCGTCATCACGGCACACCACATTCCATGTGGTGTGCCGTGATGGCAGCCAACACTTCCAGTATAGTGAAATGTACCCACTACACGTGATAACGATGACGCAGTATCCCGATACCACATGGAAAGTACCCACTATGCGATGCCATACAACACATGGCATCGCGATATGGTCTCACATGCATATCGTTTGACCACATGCAACCAATCACCATCACGTCTTTGATGACGTACCTCCGGAGCTTCGCCCGCTCATCATCATTCACTCCGCGGATATGCTGTGATTTCCACACTCGCCAGCAGCCATGACGGCGAGTGTGGAACACTCTTTTTTTTTTTTTGTCCGGCTGGCGGCACCTAGCATGTGATCTTATTACGAGCTGGAAGTTGACTAGTAAACCCTTGTACACCCCTTAAGGCCTCCTAAGTTTTTCGGGATGACACCAAAGCTCTAAATGAACAAAAAATGGCGGATTTTTCATCCACTCTAATCCCTTTTCTATTTATTACTACAGTTGAAACACGCAAGTAATGTCCTCTATACCTCCTTTAGCTTCATTGTCTATTGTTTTTAGTGGGTTCTATCTATGAAGAAGAAACGAGTCCTCGATCAATCTCCCCTCTTTTGTAAGGACATATGATAGTCATATTGTTTCTCAGCATATTTTAACTTCATTTTAACGCACATGTATTGCAATATTTAGTTTTAGTTTTTACGCATGTAGTACGCCTCTTCAGGCTTTGGGCTTGGTTCCCGGCTTCTCATGGGCGTCCGGAGCATGAAGGAACTAGCACCTCCGCCAGATGTTACGGGGTCGAGGCGTTGAAGAAGGCAGCAGTACACGTGTTCAAGATGAAACTCCTTATTTGGCCGAACTTGTGGCCGGAAAACTGAAAGTCTGAGTACAGCAATACACACTGGCACCGATAGCTGCGAACAGAGCGTCGGACATCGATAATCTGATGTGCGCCTCGGTGGAACAGCGGCTACGGTGCTCGGCTGCTGACCCGAAGGTCGCGGGTTCGATCCCGGCCGCGGCGGTCGCATTTCGATGGAGGTGAAATGGTAGAGGTCCGTGGACTGTGCGATGTCAGTGCACGTTAAAGAACACCAGATGGTCAAAATTTCCGGAGCCCTCCACTACGGCGTCTCTCATAATCATATCATGGTTTTGGGACGTAAAACACCAGATATTATTAGTATTATTGATCCGCGTAAGGCGCGTCAGCATTTATACATGCGGCAGCGAACATTCGAGCATTATCACTTGTGGTCACGTTTGTTCGTTTTATTTGGTTTCATTTTATATTGTATTCTTTTCGTTCTTACCACTATTTTCCTTTAATATATTTGCCAACTATCCCAACATTTCTGTACTGTATTCGCAATGCCGCGTATTTCACAACCCTTCGGAGGGACCTTCAGGAAATCTTTGTAATAAACAAAAAGCTTAATTTGGTGAAAGGTTTGCCAGTGATGGCGCCAAATGCTTCACCTCGACGGTATTATGATGTACCTGCTACAAAAAAAAGAAAAAATCTTTCAGTGAGCATAAAGTAACGAATGGTACAGTTGCAACATTTAGTCGCATTTGGAGGTGCGCTTTGATATAATGTTCTTGATTATGTTTTAACACGTGAAAGTAACAAGGTATACGAGGTTTCAGCACTGGTCCTGTCGTATTGTGTCTTTCGTCCCGTCTTTCGTGCTGTTTTATTTTCGCAAATGTCGCACCAACTTGCCCAGACAAAAGCACTATACGAGAACCCCTCGCAGAACACAGCCTATGCAACTCGCATGTAGGTATTGGTATTAGCGTCACGCATTCAACAAAGCTGCAGTGATTTCAAGCTCCTGTCAGCATCCAAGACTGCACGTATATACTGTAATGGCCACTGTTCCGGGTGCTTAGTTTCGTCGTTGTGATTTATATATGCCTATGTCGAGCGTATGTTGCAGTAAAAATGGCAAGCTCCGTGTAGAGGAGTGTAGATGCTCGCTTTATTTACGCGTGTGGAAAAAATACTCCTGCTACTCAACAGTCCAGCGACTGCTCCAGCGACATCTGTAAGCATAAACCGCGTTTGATAATGAGACAGCATGGAGCTCGCAAAGAGCGTGGAGAGAGAGAGATAAAAAATGAGGCAAAGGCAGGGAGGTCATAAAATAGCCAGGCATATACAAGGGGACGTTGGCCTGCTTCCAGGAATAGGGGCACGAGGTAAGCTGTGTAAATAAACCTTGAACTTATTCAAATATTGAACCGTAATAATGAAAAATAGCTTTTTTTTTTCTCAGAAAACACTGGCCCGGCGGGGGGCTCTCACTTTCTTCACCGAGAAGTGGCCAAACCTCCTCCTATGACCGTCAATGTTTCAATAACTGTATCTGTTCATGCATAATATAATAAGAAAACATGACACAATGCCTGTACGCATTGTGGCAGTTCGTTGACATGTATATACAGCACACAAACCTTGTAACAAAGAGGTGCAATTATTTATCTCTAGCGATCAAATGCCATAAGTTTGACGAGTTTCTTACATCTGAAATAAATATTTAGGACATATGAAAGCGTACAAGCACGTGTTAAATGCGGCCGGGCTTTCGTATGCTGTCGTCGTCATTTGGCGTAATGCTCCATGTGTAGAATATTGAGCGCGCGCTCACGCCCAGGAGAAGTCTTCCTCTTGTTCTTCGAACGCCTTGATGATGATAAGTGAGCGTGCGCTCGCGTCAACGAAAAGTCTTCCTCCTGCTCTTCGACCGCCTTGATGACGATAAGGGATCGCGCGTTCACGCCCAGGAGAAGTCTTCCTCTTGTTCTTCGAACGCCTTGATGATGATAAGTGAGCGTGCGCTCGCGCCAAGGAAAAGTCTTTCTCTTGCTCTTCGACCGCCTTGATGATGATAAGGGATCGCGCGTTCACGCCCAGGAGAAGTCTTCCTCTTGTTCTTCGAACGCCTTGATGATGATAAGTGAGCGTGCGCTCGCGCCAAGGAAAAGTCTTCCTCCTGCTCTTCGACCGCCTTGATGACGATAAGGGATCGCGCGTTCACGCCCAGGAGAAGTCTTCCTCTTGTTCTTCGAACGCCTTGATGATGATAAGTGAGCGTGCGCTCGCGCCAAGGAAAAGTCTTTCTCTTGCTCTTCGACCGCCTTGATGATGATAAGGGATCGCGCGTTCACGCCCAGGAGAAGTCTTCCTCTTGTTCTTCGAACGCCTTGATGATGATAAGTGAGCGTGCGCTCGCGCCAAGGAAAAGTCTTCTTCCTCTTGCTCTTCGAGCGCCTTGATGATGATATGGGATCGCGCGCTCACGCCCAGGAGAAGTCTTCCTCTCGTTCTTCGAACGCCTTGATGATGATAAGTGAGCGTGCGCTCGCGCCAAGGAAAAGTCTTCTTCCTCTTGCTCTTCGACCGCCTTGATGATGATAAGGGATCGCGCGCTCACGCCCAGGAGAAGTCTTCCTCTTGTTCTTCGAACGCCTTGATGATGATAAGTGAGCGTGCGCTCGCGCCAAGGAAAAGTCTTCCTCTTGCTCTTCGAGCGCCTTGATGATGATGAGTGATAGCGCGCTCACGCCCAGGAGAAGTCTTCCTCGTGTTCTTCGAACGCATTGATGATGATAAGTGAGCGCTCGCTCGCGCTAGGGTGATGTCTTCTTGTTCTTCGAGTGCCTCGATGATGATCACTGATAATCATCAGCAAAAAAAACAACTAGTGCGCTTGGCGTAATGCAGGCAGAACCACGTATGAAAATAAAAAAAAGAGGAAGCAAGCGGGAAATAGAAAGAGAGAGAAAGCGAAAAATAGGAAGAAAAATAGAAAGAGCAAGACAGATAAAGAAATAGATAAAGGGAGAGGAAGAAATAAATAAGAAACACAGAAAAAAAAAGACAGAAAAAAACAAACGGAAAGGGAAACAAGGAATAACGAGAGGAGGAAACACAGAGAAAACCAAAGAGACACAAAGAAGACTGCCCAGCTTCGCACTTCTTTCAGGCTGAGCACCGCTAGTCCGAAGCAGCCATAATTTTTATTGCGATAGCAATTAATATGGACACTCTCGGCTGATTTTTGCCGTCGCCGTCATGCCCCGGATATATATATATATATATATATATATATATATATATATATATATATATATAAACGCCACAAAATTAAGTGATAAGAAAAAATTCCGAGGCACCCGGCCGGGGGAATTGAACCAGTGACCCCTCGCTCCGCAGCGTGCTGCGTTAGAACACTGAGCCAGACGCCATGCATGTGCGAGCTATTTATATACAACATTTACCGCTGGCGGTACGCAGATCTCGAAGGAGGTTGAGCGTGTTTTATATCACACAAGGCTCCACCATTTTTTCTTTCAATTATAAACTGCCCTTGAGATAGATAGACAGATAAAAAAACTTTATTGAAGTCCTGAAGGAGTGCACCCCCGTTTTATAGGGGGACGTCCCCACGTGGGAGCGGCCCTTGAGACGCGCAAGAAAAAAGGGGCCTCTTTCTGTACACACTCGTGATGTAGAACGAAAAAAAAAATGCCCCCCACCTCCCCGAAGGGAATCGTGAGGAAATGCGAATGCATTTTTTGCGCCGACACCGACTTCTGCCATCGCCTTGAGAGACGCCCAGCTAGCGAACGGTCGAGAGCACGGTGTAAGAAAAACACGCCAGGCGGTTGGAGAGGGGGTGAGTGGTGGGGAGAGTACGCACACGAGGGGCTGTTACCGGGCGAGGAGGGAGCTGTCAGGGCGAGGGGGAGAGGCGGCGGCCGAGGGTGAGTGCAAACCTAACGGGGGGGAGAGGCACACCACCTGCATGGCGCCGTGACGTCACGGCGCGGAGAGGGTGCGAGGAGCCGGCGCGGCGCGCGCAGCCACGGCGCGGAGGCGCCAGCTGCACAACGCGCCGTGACGTCACGGCGCGGAGAGCGGTGCGGAGCCGGCGCGGGGCGCGCGCAGCCACGGAGTGGAGGGCGGAGCGCGCGCAGTCACGTGGGGCGTGACGTCGCTGCGCCGTTGCTACAGACGCTCCTCTCCGCTCCTCGCGCCGTTGCTAGGGGAGAGGAGGACGAGCGCGGATGCCGGCGGAGTTATCGGGGTCGCTTAAGAAGTGCATTCGCACTTAAAAAATTGGCCGCGTATCTGCGTGCTTCGCTGCAAATGTCGTCGAAAGACGATAGTCTTGTGCCGGCCGTACTACTATGTTTTGCTTTGCCTGAGACAGCCTAAAAACACTAGGGTCTTTAGAATTGCGTACCCATGTATTTTCTAATAAAGAACACACGTCCTGACACTTACATATTAATGTTGTGCCTCATGAATGCGTAGTATTTGCTTTTTGATCGAATATGTTCACAAATATGAACGCGAACACCAGTTAAAGATGGCTGGGCGTTCAGAAAGAACTTAAACTTTGGCCGAGAAGCTGAATCGGGTTACCGACAGACAAACAGACGGACAGCCAGACCAAAATTTTTGCGTTTAAGTATCCCAAGAAAGACTATCGTCTTTAAAAACGAACACCGCCACACACCTTGCGTCGGACGCCACCGCGTGGCAATAGACACAAAGGGGCCACTCCACGCGCCGCACATTAAAAG